>JAJMAG010000010.1:102948-207536 GCA_030564905.1 Geotrichum fermentans | reverse complement strand
CCTAAAACGGCCGGAAGAAGATAAAGACCGGAAACAGCCGCATGGAGTTGTGCGTTTTTCCAAAAAAAAAAAATGTCGAGAAATTCATTTTGTGTCGCTCGTCAAATTTACGCGAATATCATAAACACACAAGTCGCAACAAAACACAAAACGCAACAAACTTCCGATTAGCCCTAGTCACGTGGCTTAGGGTACTCTCTGTCTAGCAGGGTAACTCTCTGTGTGTATAAAAGTTTCGTTTATTTTCATGCTAAAAACCTTTTTTTCTCATGAACTCGATCCTTCAACAAGCTAGAATAGCTCGAAAACGCCTCGATCGATCCTAAAGTCTCCTGTAGACCATTCGTAAGGTATGTTTTCCTCTCCGTCTTTCACACGGCAACGCATGTTTAATGATGATACAATTCAAGCATAGTTCATCCGAGGTTTACTAGACCGATGATGAATTTTCAAGAAATTAGTCTTTCGCTCCTATCTGACTATTTTGCATGCAAATGTTGCTAGTGTTATTTCTGGATCCTTGATCTTAGTACTAACTTTCGAAAGCTTAGACTCTGTAACTGCACTGCTGTTTGCAGCTGCTGTTTGCAACTGCTTTTATGCTAGATATTGTTCATTAATTAATACATGTTAATTCACTTGTTTTCATCTCTCCCTAAAGGCCAAGATGCCCTGCAAGGGATCCATTACTTTTTCGTGGATTCCGTCTGCTTGTCTTTGCACTGTTCCCTTGTTTGGCGTCTTTTGTAGATCGTATCCCAGAATGTCTGCTGTAGTTCATTTGTTGCTTACGACATTTGAAAGGGCTGAACGCTCTTCAAACACCTGCATATGAACACCTAGTTTACTTCATTTGCTTAGTTCAGTTACCTCTCACCCCTCCGAACTCATTCCAATTCTTTTCATTTCACGTCGTCTGGTTCTGCTTTACCAAATTTCCATCCATGAGCGGCCAGTTGCGATTGCTTGATCTTGTCAAGCCCTTTCAGTCTATTCTTCCCGAGGTCGAACTGCCTCACAAGAAGGTCCCCTTCGATGAAAAGATTACCTGGACTGTTGTGACCGCCCTCGCCTTCTACGTCATGGGCGAATTGCCTCTGTACGGAATTGTGTCGGCGGATTCTTCTGATCCACTGTACTGGATGCGCACCATCCTTGCCAGCACACGAGGTACCCTCATGGAGCTCGGTACTACACCCATCATTACGTCTGGCTTGATTTTTCAGCTTCTTGGCGGTGTCCAGCTTTTGGATGTCAACTTCGACGTCAAGACCGACCGTGAGCTGTTCCAAAGCGCCCAGAAGCTACTGGCGATTTTGATTTCGATTGCTCATGCCGTGGCTATAGTGTTTTCAGGCTTGTACGGCGCTCCATCCGACCTCGGGACTGGTGTGGTTGTTCTTTTAATCCTGCAACTTGTAGCCGGTGGTACTTTTGTTATTCTCATGAATGAAATTCTCGACAAAGGCTACGGCTTTGGTGACGGCATCTCCTTTTTCACAACCCTGAGCATCTGCCAGCAAGTGTTTTGGAAAGCCTTTTCTTTTACCAGCACTGACTATGGTAGAGGCCCTGAGTATACCGGGGCAGTGGTCGCTTTTTTCCACTATGTTTGGACTCGCAAGTCCTTTAAGCAAGCACTTATTGAATCTTTCTTCAGAACTCATCTCCCCAACCTCTTCCAGGTCTATGCTACTATCGCTACATTTGCACTAACCACTTACCTGATCTCTTTTAGAGTCAACATCCCCATCAAGTCCAACAAAGCCCGTGGCGCGGTGACCTCGTACCCCATCCGTCTATTCTATACCGGATCTATGCCAATTTATCTACTTTCTTCTTGCACAGCCAACTTTTCTCTCATTTCACAGGCTCTATTCAAGCAATTTCCAGGAAATCTTCTTGTACGCATTTTAGGCGTCTGGGAGGCCCGTGCTGGCACTCAGCAGTCCCTCGCAGTCTCTGGTCTTGCATATTACATCCAGTCTCCTTTCAATGCAGCTGAAGCCCTTTGGGATCCGCTCAAGACGATTTTCTACACTGTCTTTGTAGTTGTCGCTTGCTCCCTTTTTTCCAAAACCTGGGCTGAGATCTCGGGATCTGGTCCCAAGGATATCGCCAAGTCGTTCAAGACACAAGGTATCGTAATTGTGGGTCACCGCGATGTGACTGTTGCAAAGGAGCTTTGCAGAATTATCCCCGTCGCTGCTTCTGTTGGCGGTAGCATTATCGGACTCATTTGTGTGAGTAGCGATATTCTTGGTTCTCTCGGAAGTGGTACTTCGATTCTTGTTGCTGTCACTACGATCCAATCATATTACGAGACCCTGGCCCAAGAAGCGCCTGGCTCATTAAACAATATTTTGAAAGTATAAAAGGGTATCCTATGAATCAAACCGAACAAATGAAAATTGCCATATATTAAGGACTGGCACAGGTCTCCTGAAGGTCCGACTGACGAAAGATCTATTGAATGAAGGTCTGGACTCGAACAAGAAGTCCAACCATACCTATCGAAAACAATCATCAACGAAATGTTAAAATACATTTTCTTGAATTAGTATTTTCAGTACAGAACAAGTTCTTCCCTTAAAAAGAATAAAACAAACAGGATTTCATTAGCAAACTAACTACAAAATTATGAATATACTAAGTCAAGTTATATTATATTGTTGTCGAGAATGGCGCGCTCCTCGCCTTCCGTCGATCTCTAGTTCTCTGCACAGTGTTGTATATCGTTCAGTTAAAGATACCATCCTGTAATGGGTGTAGGTCCCTGTTCCTTGCAAGTTAAGATACATCATAAGCCAACTAAAGAGTAGTACTATAACTTCATCGACATATTTTGTCAAGTAATAACATGAAAGTAAAAAGAAAAATTCGTATTAAGTTAACTATCATAAACGTTCATATTCACGATCCTGCATTAAGCTCTCAGCTTTCAACAACAATCTCATTAAACACATCTGTTAGACCAGCAATTCCATGCTCACATAGTATATCTGTAATTCTGGTGCTCATATTATCATCCATGGAATGAGCATCGGTCCGTTTACCGTACACGACTTTGGTCTTGCAACTGCGCAAGGCCAATTCAGGCGAAAATTGAGGAAACGTTTCGATCACATTTGGTGGTAGCTGAAGCCACACTTTGGCTTTAAACCGTCGATCCGTTGTTGCGTCAAAATTAAATAAAGTGACGGTCACATTCAGGTGATTCTGGCCTTCTTCAGGAAGCGACGTCGCGGCAGAGCGCTTAACGTCGACACGGTGGTAAAGGTCCAGCAACTCCAAGTGCCGGTTAATTTGGGATGCACCGTGCCAAAGTCGCACGCATTCTAGCACTTGTTGGCCCAATTTCAAGTGTTTCCTTGCGGTTGCAAGGCCTAACACGTTTTCAGCAAAAAACTGAATGGTCGTGGTTGCAGTCGACAGCTGATCAGGGGCCAGTCCTACAGAGGCTATTTTGTTTTCCTTCAAATCTACACTCACGATCAAGGTGTCCAGGAGTTTAAACTCCACGATAGTTCCATCTCGAATGCTGTTGAATTTGAGCCCTGTGCAAGTTTGAATAGCGGTAAATTCACCCTCTAGCTTCATAATCTGACCAACATCAATACGGCGGTTCTCATGCTTGATTTTTTCGCACTCCTTGATCCGATCTTCTAGTTGGGCACGTTTCTCATCAACCTCTCTGATGCGGTCATTCATGGCGTTCAGCTTTGTGGCAACCTGACACTCTTGCTCTTTGGCAGCCTGGAAGCCTTGTTTGGCACCTCTTAACTTGCGCCGCCATTCTAAAATTACTCCACGATCGTGTTGCTCCAACTCTGTAGTCTTTATTCTGAGCGCTTCGAGGCGCGCCTTCATCCTCGCGTGCTCTGCGGCCACTCTATCATGAATATCGCCCACACCTGGCTCTTCTTTCTTGCGCTGCAATAGTATTTTGTCATGTTCAACTGTTTCCTTTCGTTTGATCAAGGCTTCCTTCAGTCCCTGAGTCAGCTGTAGCCTCCAGTCGTACCATACACCTCTGGCCTGGTGTCTAGCGTAATTTTTGATCAACTTGAACTGTGCAATCATAGCCTGTTTCAAATCAGGACTCGCTTCTATGAACTCCCTAAACAGCAGTGGTGATTCTTCGAGAGTCTCCGCGTCAATCTGAGAAAAGAGTTCACGGGCTTCCGTAATGTTTTTGCGCATTTCCTGAAAGCTGAAGTTGTATAGCTCAAGTGTAGGAATCTTAGACATTGCCGCAGCATAGTCAACCAGTGTTGGTTCCTTGTCGGATTCAGGGTAGTGAACTAATGCCATTTCCTGCTGATGCTGACGCTGATTGCGGGTAGAATTCATAAACAATCCATCCATAAAATCAATTGTAATCATCTTTAAAAATTCCGTCAACGAAATTGATGGATAAACAATCTCATCTTCCTCATCGCCCTCAGAAACGCGGCTCAATACAGTATCATCAGGTTGAGCTGGCGAAGCTGGCGCAATTGACAGTCGCGAATTAGGGCCGATGCTGTCCTTTCTCATTTTGCTTAAAGGAGTATAAGACATACTCTGTGGTTCACCCATACTTAGCAGTGGATTAGGCTCCTCTCTAGGCGGAGGCAATGCTTTGACAGGAGTACGGGATGTCTTGCGCGGACTCATCTCGACAATTCGCCCCTCTAACTGTTTGGTCTTTGACGGAGTCAGTGGTGGCGCTAGCAATGGCGGAGCTCGCTGTTCCGGTGAAGGAGTAGCAGAGAGTCTACGACGTTTCCGGCCGCTGCTTCCAGGGGTATACATTTTTCTCGCACTGCCTTTAGATGGCGGAGTTCGTAGCGACGATCTTTGGCTTCTTGAAGCCCTTGTAGGAGTACCTGGACTTGCAGTTCTCCGCGAGCCATCCTTTTTCAACGGGGTCAACCCCCTCTTTCTAGGAGACACTGGTATCAAAATCTCTCGAGGTGGAATATCCATGTTCTCTTTATTTTGTCCCTCATCTTCAAATACCTTGAAGTCTGGCTGCAGGACTTTTGTTAACAAATTAGCGCTCACCTTGGCAAGGGCACCCGGTTTAGGGGACTTGGTGATTTCACTACTTTTCCGTCTCGCGATTGTCGTGAGATCCATATCGACTTCCACGTCGTTGCCAGCACTTGCTGTGCTCAAGCGTTTGGGAATAGTCGTGAAGTCCATATCCACCTCTTCCTCTTCATTCGTGTCATTGTGCGAACTCTTGCGTCTGTTGCTCAAAACAGTTGTAAATTCCATGTCTTCTTCGTCGTTGTTAACAATACTTTGGCGTCGTGGAATTGTCGTAAAGTCCATATCCTCCTCATCATCGTTCGCACCGCCAGCGTCGTTTGCTCTTTTAGAAGGCAAAATTGTTGTGAACTCCATCTCTTCTTCTTCATCGTTATCTCCAGACGTACTTTTCCTTCGCGATGGCAGGACAGTAGTGAATTCCATGTCCATTTCTTCATTTTCATCTTGCTCATCGAGATTCTTCTTCTGAGGCATAACGGTAGTAAATTCCATATCCATCTCCTCACTGTCAGGTGCATCAGCTAAGCTTTTGCGTTTCAACGGGAGATTTGTGAAATCCATGTCCTCTTCGCCATTATTCTGAGTTTCACTTCGTAAAGGCATGACGCTAGTAAAGTCCATGTCAGCCTCCTCATTGTTTTCATCATTAAGAAGGCTCTTGCGTTGCAGAGGGATATTCGTAAATTCCATGTCAACTTCAACGTCGGAGTCATTATTTCTATCACTCTCGCGCTCAGTAGGTACGGGTTTAGTCGTGTTCTTAGTCTTTTCGCCCTCTCCCCCTTCATTCATCATAATTCCAAGAATATCTGCACCCACAGAGGTAAGCTCCATATCTGCTTCGTCGCCTTGTTGATCTACGGACAAAGATTTACTTTGGTCTGCTTGCTCGGCTCTTTCCTTGATAAAACCAAACATCTGTGTCATATCCATGGTTTGATCTGGTTCCTCTTCTTCTTCTACTTGCTCCTGTTGGAAAGCTAAGTGAATGTCACCAAAACCGTCCATGTCCATAGCACTCTGATCTTGGTTGTCTGCGGGGTTGATTGCAGACTCACGTCGCGACTGGCCAAGATCAGCCGCAAAGTTTTCAATTGATGGGTATATGCTTGGATATGCCTGGTCCTTGGGTGGTGACATTTGAATCAGGTCATTGGCTGGCTCTGTAGTTTCTGCGCTGGCTGACCGTTCAATAGTAGCTTTCGTTGCTGCAAATATTTCCGCTGTTCCATCCAGCTCCATATCGCTTTCATCATTGTTGGTATGAGTACTATGGTTCGTGTTGTCGTCATTTTGATCATTTCCAAATAATGGAAACAAGCCATTATTTGAGAATAGCGACGGACTTTTTCCCTTATCAAACAAAGGTGTCATTACTTTCTTCTGTGGGCTGGCGCTACCCTGTGCTATTTGGACTCCGGGAGTAGCGAAAATTGAAGCAAGCTGGCTATCTCCCTTGGCAGAGGACTCTCGGCGGCGGGCTGGAGGTGGAGGGTCTGGTAAAGCCTGATGCTGTTCTAGCTCAAATGTACTTATAATTAGCTTTTTTCGAATTCTGTGTTAATTCACTTACTGTAATGTTGCTTCAGGAGCGAAACTAACGCGTCTCTTTGGGATTTTCTTGCTTGTGGCTACTGGCGGTTCATCCTTCACCGAAACTTGCATTACTCCAATCACTGTATGGTTGTCATCATAATTTGAAGCCTTCAAAATGCTTCTCGAAGGAGCCTATACAAGTCAATAATGTGCGATATTGAGTTGGAAGTTAATTACCAAAGATGATCGCGTTGATTTTCTTCTCGGCATGGTCGTATCGTCAGCTCCGCCGAGCTTTGCTCCTTTATCAACGGTAGGAAAAAAAGAAAGAGTTTGGCGCCGAGGGGCCGACTGGTTCCAGCCTTGTTGAGCCATTCTGGGGTATTGTGGGTATATGGGTGTCGGGGGTATCTGATATTAAAAAGTGTGGTGAACTAGAAAGTTAAGAATCCATCTTGTGAACGGCTTGGGAAGATCTCAAGAGGAACTGAAAAAGTAAACAACTTCATATCTGTTGTTGCTATGACAACATGTATTGGGAAGGGTTTTTTGTACGGCTGAACCTCAATAAGCAGTTGAGGTCTAGAAACAAAAACACAATGCCGCTAAACATTATCCAACTAGAACCAGTTATATTTGTGAACAGCTTGCTATAATTATAGCTAAATTATTAAAGTAGTTAGTAGAGCGTTTTTGGAGTTTTTGGCCACTAGATTTGGAGATGAACTAACTTGTGTATTTATTTGGGATCCAAGTACTATATAAGATCTATTCCCACTCCATATGCACCACATTAAATCGCTGATCAATGAAGGTCTTGGTGTCCAAATTTATAATAGCTGCTCAACTCTTTTGTTTGTTATTATTCTTGTTATATATAAACTATGGTTCTGGTACTTCTTAGACGTTAACAACCAGCTAAGATCCCCGGGAGACCGGAGTTCTTTAGTGGCTCAAGATGTAGCAATCTAGCAGTTTCATCCAAATTATTCAACGTTATGGCTGTGCAAAACTTGTATGCAATGTTAAAGATAAAAACCGCTTTCAATTTACCAAATGCTACTTGGTTGATTATATTTGAAATTTATATTTATATTATTATTATTATTTGTTATGTGACAACTGCGATCTATGTATGTACTTTATAGACGTCTAACATCAAGTGTCGTTCTCAAGCCATACACTCATAGTGTTTGTGGATTGATATTGAGTTTACCGCATTCGGTAGACATACAGTATGCTTCATTAGATTTGAGATCCAAATGTTCTTGATATGGGGTTATTAGCAATATTACAGTCTGCCAACACAATATTAACTAATAATAATAACTTACTGGCAAATAGTTTAATTGTGAGTTCTTATGTCCCACACACCTCTGGTGTCTACATGTAATTTATACTTTCATTCATTGTATATTTTCCGAGTATATCCCAGAAGTTTGGTACTATTTCATATATTATGGCTGACTGCAGTGCTCATGAACCATAGAGCAGCTATCATAAATATTTGGCAGTTTATAAATGCTAGAAGACCTGCACTTTTTGTAGCATTTTGAATGATATATTCATTCTTTCTACAGCGCTGGGGCGTAATGAATAATACGTTGTCGTCAGATTAGACTTCCTCAAAAGTCTACAGAACTTCGCCATTTTTACAATTCATTTCTCTAGGTAAAGGTACGCAACACTCCGTGCCTTGCGAAAGAAGAATCTGAAACGGCTGATCCTGCGCGACGGCAAATACTTCAACTTACACCTTCCGGACGGGCTCCTGTTCCTTAAAACAGAAGGCCACGACTTTCTTTCCCTCTCCTCTTAGTTTCCCTCTTTCTTCTGTCACAGTTTCAGCTCAAACAACATCAAATCATATTTACAGTATTTACAATAGTATGGAGATCGCTAACCCTGGCGCTGCTTGTGCTTAGGATTAGTCTTGCAAAAGACATATGTTCTTCCCTTTCGACGAACAATCTAATAAATTAGCAAACAGATCCACAGCCAGATATCGTGAAACCGGGTACTCACATAGCATCCTCCGCAAAATTTCTTGACGGCCGATCTGACTTTCATGCCCCGGGTCTGGGCAAAAATAGGGGTCTGCACCAGAGTGGAGGCCACAGAAGGGCGCATCATTGACGCAAACGAGCTTCTCATTAACGACCACATGGTGGAATCTGTGTTGTGGGGTCGGTGAAAGTGGTGATGTGCTGGTGATGTGCTGGTGATGGTGGTGAAGTTGTACGGAACTATCGCAAGACCGAAAATTTCATGGTTTCAGGGCTAGGGCTCAGTTCAAATCTATTATGCGTGCCGAGATTTGTGGGCTAGGGCATTTGGCCTGAGGCTCTCTCTCTCGTCACTTCAAGTCGGCTTCCACCACTACTTTGTCTCTTTTACTGATACACCACGCACTGTCTGCGCCTTCGCGACGCCCTCATATCTTCACCCCCTCTGGAAGTCTTTTGATCTGTTCTAGTACTTCTCTGTTATTTCTTTTAATTGGCTCTATCTTTTCTCCAATTCCGGCTACGTTCCTAGTATTTTCGTCATGAGTTGGAAGGGTTTCACTAAGTCGGTGGTTCGAGTATGTCTCCGCCGGTATTTAATTGGATCAATAACTAACATATCTAAAGGCTCCACAAAGTTTCAAACAAAAGTTCAATATGGTAAGCTTTGTTTTCATAGCTGTTGGGTGACTTAAACTAATTTTAAAGGGTACCACTACGAAGGATTTAGTGTATATCGATGCTGAAAGACGCTTCAAAGAACTGGAAAGTGAAACTAAGAAGCTTCACGACGAATCCAAAAAGTACTTTGCTGCCATCAATGGTATGCTTGATCACCAGATTGGTTTCTCTACCGCCGTTGAGGAAGTGTACAAGCCCATCTCGGGACGTCTTTCCGATCCGGATTCTACTAAACCTGAAGGAAATCCTGAAGGTATTCAAGCATGCGAACAGTATCGTGATGTAGTGGCAGAATTACAGGCCACACTTAAGCCAGAGCTTGAAATGATTGAAACGCGAATCATTGGACCTGCTGATGAGCTTTTGAAGGTTATCAACTCTATTAGGAAAATGGCCACCAAGCGCGACCACAAACAACTGGATCTCGATAGACACAACAATTCACTAACGAAGCTGCAAAACAAGAAAGAACGTTCTGCCAGGGACGAAAAGGGATTGTATACCGCTGAAAATAACGTCGAAATCGCCACCCAGGAGTACAATTACTACAATGACATGCTGAAAGAGGAATTACCCAAACTGTTCCAACTTGAGGCTGAGTTCATTCGCCCTCTGTTCCAGAGCTTCTACTACATGCAGCTCAACATTTTTTATACGCTATACACCCGGATGGAAGAAATGAAGATCCCTTATTTTGATCTCAGCACGGACATTGAGACGTCATTCGAAGCCAAGCGAGGAAACATTCAAGAAGAGACTGAAGCTATTGGAATTACTCATTTCCGTGTTGGCCATGCAAAGGCGAAGCTTGAAATGACCCGAAAGAAGTTTGGCAAAGACACCGAAGCCAAGGCAGATGCTGCTGGGGCTCCAGCTGAGCCCGCTGCTCCTCCTCCTTATGGCTACACGCCTCCCGCTGATGCATACGCCCAACCACAGGCTGCGTATGCACAACAGCCTGCTTATGGTCAGCCCGTTGCTGCTCCTGCTGCTTATGGCGCTCCTGCTACTGCTGCTGCTGCTTATGGCGCTCCTGCTACTGCTGCTGCTGCTTATGGCGCTCCTGCTACTGCCCCTGCTGCTTACGCCCAACCTGCTGCGGCTCCTGTATACGGTGCTCCTGCGGCAGCTGTTCCACCCGCTGTTCCACCTGTTGCTTCCCCCACCCCTGCTGCTGCTGTTGAGACTTGCACCGCACTTTATGACTATGCTCCTCAAGCTCAGGGTGACCTTGCCATCAAGGCGGGTGATGTGATCGAAATTGTCCAGCGTACTGCTGATGCCAACGGCTGGTGGACCGGAAGGATTAATGGTCAAGTTGGTGTGTTCCCAGGCAATTATGTTCGTCTTCATTGATGAAAATAGAAGATAGCCAATGGCCGGGATGAAATTTTGTCCCAATGCTTATTGCTTTCTTTATAGTTAGTTGAAGTAGTTATTGTGAGTAATATTTTGCAATGTTTGAATGTTTGAATGACTTCAAAGAGTGGGAATTAGAGCTTGGTTACATTTTTGCGTTAAAATTTGCGCTCTTAAGTTAATATCTACTATCGGGTACAAATGACTTGCAAAGTGGAATCCGACAATGGCTTTGTTAAACTTAAGGATTTGTGCAATGGAGCAATAATGGCAATGCACAATACCTTCCGTAGGAATTTGCTGTATGTACCCTTCGCTCTGCATAGCTCCCTCGTGGTGTTATTTCGTGGAAGTATGGATGGCAAGTACGGTGCCTGAAACAACAACGAAGTCCATTGTAAGGGCCCAAGAATAGCACAATTCTTTCACTTAATGAAAGACCCGAAGTATAAAATATGGGCGTGCTGAAATATATAGTACGCTCTGAATTTCTGTCACCGTGCGAAGTTTCGACCACTCAGAGTAACAGATACAAGTGAATTACATCTACAAGTGGTTCATTCTGATGTTTGTTTTTATGCGAGACCTCATCAAGCCACTGAAGCCAGTTGAAATAGCTGGGCCCGGGACGGGAAATCAACGAAACATGGATATTTGCATTGAGGTAACCATTGGATTTGCACGAATTTCTAATTGCGTCAAAGAAACTTTGTTATTTCGACTTGTTCAAGTTTCTATAAAACTATTTTATTGGCTTCACTTAATTTGCTATATAAAGGTGATATACTGTACCGATGAACCTGAAAGAAAAAACCATTTGATTACATAATAGTTGATGTTCCGTCGACCTGGGCTAAGAGTGAAACAAATGATTTGATGGAGCGATGACCCATAAATAAATTGTGAATCACGATGCCACTAGAGCTCTATACAGTCTACTGAAAATGAATGCTAAACTCTGCCATTCTAAATTTAGAGCATGAACTGGCATGAATTACAAGGACTTGTTTAGCTTAGTGAGCCCAGATTTGCACCAAGAGCCTGGGATTAGTGGATAGAACGTTACCAGGATTCTATGCAAAGAACACCTGCGCTAAGCTGAACTGGATCCCTGAAGAGTGAAATTTCAGAAAGTAGCTAGTTGGTAAATCAAATACATAATCTATGAACATGTACCGTACCTGTACTGTACATCAAGTCAAGCTTATTCTAGACTCGCAATTTAGAGTTCTCTTGATTACATTAAATTTGAAAGCTTCATTTTACTATTATTATTCCTTCAAGTTGTTAACAGAATATGTCAGCTTTTTCACATTTTTTATTACTGTTCAATCAGACGTTCCAGCACATGCCAGTTAAGACCCCCCAAGGAATTGGAGTTCGTTGGTAGCACTGACGGATTGGTTGGTCTAGATGACTCCCCTCGACTAACATTTCAATAGACAGCTTCCTTTGAAAACCGTGGCACATTAATAACATACTGGTATTTTCAATATCCCTTTCGTGCAATTCGGGCCGAATGTTCTGCTAGAGCAATGCGCGGCTCTGTGGGGAGGGTTGGCAATGAAGAGGAGAAAAAGCCTTCGAATTCTCAAGAACTCTCTTAAATTTTAATTATAATTCAGACAAAACAAACCATTATTTCAATTAAACGCTAGCTAGAATGACTTTCTCGCTTTAGAAAAAAAAAACGAAAAGAAAAAATCTCAACCATCTTAATTGTGCTCCAGTTTATACGTAGGGTCGTTGTGAAGACCAGCTACCTCGGGATCACGAGGATCAACCCTTCCATCCCAGCAGTACTTGTTGAAGCACTCCTTGCACTGTTCAGTGGGCTCCAAATCTCCTTGACGTTCACGCTCACGCTGGATCGTGGCGCATGCAACGCAGGTGGGCCAGTCGCTGTCTTGTGGCTGATCAAAGAGCTGGAACCCGTTCTCAAACATACTTTGTGCATCGTCGTTGTTGATATGAGTAGGAGTAGTCATGCCGGTAGCGTTGGTCATATGGCCCATGGGGGTGTTGGCCACGTAAACAACAATAGGTGGGACGTCGCCAAATTGGCCATTGCGTAGAGCGTTCACATTGGCGTAGTCCTTGGCGTAACAGCCAAAGAAGGTAGGGCGGGTAGTCAGACCCAGGTTGACGAAGGAGTTGGAGTCAGGTACCTTGGGAAAGTTAACTCGAGCAGCGTTACCAACAATATTGGCATCGTTGGACTCATCCAGATAACGGGAGTAAGTGTGGAGCAGAGTCTTGCCGGCTGGCCACAACTTTTTTGTTTCTGTAGATACGTCGAGAGCTATGACAACGTCGATCTTGCGTTCTTTACGAAGAAGCGGCCACACTCCTGCATACTCTCCGCTGGTTGCACCGTCTACAAGACTGAGTTGCTCTGCATCGGCAATGTCAGTGTTGCTAATGTATGACTGGGGCTTGAAGTTTTTGAAAGGATTGGGTCGTACAACCGCAACGTCAGTGCCTGTATTATCAAGAAGTTGAGCAGCTACTGACCCCAGGGCTGAGATAATATTACTACCACTGTATTTGACTGCAGTGCGAATGAGGGAGTTAAAAAGACTAGAAGAAGTGCCCATCATGAAACCAGCGTTATCGTAGCCAGAAACACAAGCATCATTTGAATGCCCATTGTCCAGGTCTGATCCAAGGTACTTGAGCTGAGCAAAAGCGCGGAGGGAAGGACCAAATGAACCTATCTCAAAGGGAGTGATTTCATAAAGAGTAGAGTTAATGGCAGCACCAGTATCACCATCAACACCATTGGCTAAAATGATGGGGAAGGGTCCAAAGCGGCGTTTGAATGAGTTGAGATTGGCAAGGTCACTCCATTCCATTGCTGGACCTCCATTGTTGGAATCAACCATTTCGTAAGATAGAAAACGACCCCACAAGTCGGTAATAGTAATGGGATGCCCAGAAGCCTGCTTCGCAAGAAGCTGACCGGCAATATTGGCATAGTTGACTAGAGTGCTTCGAAAATCGTTGCCTGGCGTGATGAGATCATTATTGAATTTCCAGATATTTTTGTTGTTCCTCAGTTGGCTGATGGTAGGGAAATCATTGAGATACATAGATCCTACTAGCCAGGCACCACCCGACACACCAGTAATGTGTGAGGCGCCCTGTAGGAGACCCGAGAGACTACCTTTCTTCTCCTCACGATCATCCATGGATTGGATAGCACCACCACCCATTATGAGGGACCGAAAGCCACCACCTGGAATTGCAATTCCGATATTGACGCCGTTCTTGTTTCCGTCATCGTCGAACCAAAAAAGGTCTTCCACGTCGATTCCCTCCAAGTTTTGTCGGCTCACAAAATCTTTCAAGGCGGAATTTGAATTTTGCCATCGGGTTCTGAGGTAGTCCTTTTCATCCCTCGAGATTCCATCAGCGACACGAACCGGCGAGTGAGGTGGGCAGTCCACGCTACCAGGCGCATATGAGTTTGAGGGGGATTTGGCGTAAGCACTGGCAGCCAGGGCCGAGACTAAAAGAGAGTATGCGACAACCATTTCAAGTGGAAATAAAAGCAAAGGGCTATGAGACTAACAGGAGGACCAAGCGAGGTTTGCAATACTTATACAAAGCAAGAATAGAACGGAACCTTTTTTATTTATGGGCCCAGATCCCGAAGTTTATGCTATTCCATTCTATGAAACCTATTGTAATACATGTGAATTAATTAAATGGATTTATTTTCCAAGAGTCCAGACAAGCGAACCATCTATACCAGTTTTTATGTTTGTAATGAATCCGAAGACCCTGAGACAGAATCGACTTGAAACATTGGGTCGGTAAAAAGATAATTTGAATGCAACTTGCCCGTCAAACCAAATCAGGCCACCTTGGCTTCTATACTTACAGTATAAATTGACATGAAGTACCGGGATCTGGTGGCTATTGAAAGTTGGAGAAGGCCGAGGAGATAGGTAGCTATAGTCTTAAAATTGAAAATTTACATTTTTTTGAGATACGTAATTTTATCATGAAGAAACCATCAAATATTCGCTGAAAAGGGGAAAAAATAATGAAGCGAAATGTTCAAGGTCGTTTTTTTGACAGGTTCAAAAGGTCAAGCGTATAGTTTGAACAAAGAAAAGTAAGATTGTTATCTTTTTGGCAAGTTGATCAAAAAAGGAAGCATTGCAAAATACAAGGTATTAAAACGGAACAATTTTCGGATTTATTATCAAAAAAGTCGATTAATGCAAGATTAAATGGAGAGTAAAAAACGAGATAGCTTTCCTTCAATAGAAGTTGTTAAAGATTGTATGGCTTAACAGAAGCCAAGATGAGTCCTTGACGTAAAGCGTGTAAGATGGGAGTTTTACGAATAGCGAGAGGTGAGCTCGTAGCTTGACCGGCTGAAACTGAAACGAACCAACACCTAAGGGCTGAAAGAGTCTTTTGGTTAAACTTGCGAATCTGTCCGGGCGGTGCCTCCAAATAAGGGTGGGCACCTAAAAATATTTTCTCGTCATCTTTCTTTATAAACATGGAACTGAACGCCTTTCCACCCTGCATCGTAAACTGTTTTTCTTCTGGTATATTTTGGAAGACGCTAAGTTGAATTATCATCATTAACTCGATAGCTTCCTAACTTTTGTGCAAGACTAATTAGATTAGATGAGATTGCATTTGCATGAACCGAAAGCCCTAAAAGACTTCCGGGAGCAGTGAGGCGTAAGAAAAATAAGATCACCGGCGAGATAATGTGTGATTTACATGTGAACGAATACAAACAGTGTTATTGCTTATGGAAGAGTGACAGATGAAGATGGTAAAGTTTTTTATCGAACAAAAATATGGGTGAAACATTCAATACTCGTTGAATTTTACGCTCATTACTCATGGAAGCTGCTAGTATATCGAGGCCTCACACGCTCTTACGTCTCACTAACTTTTGTTTCTGAGAGTCGGTTAGATGGTAGCCGAAAATTACATATGTCAAGACGGTTTTAAATATAAACAGTATCGTGATGTATATACGGGCAAAAAGAACTTGAGCATCATTGATGGCACCTTGGCCAAATGAATTGTTACAGTTTATGCTGATATCCCAAGCACTAGTGCGGCCCGCTATTCACTATGCGTGGCTTCCCTGTGCATGTGAAAGTTATCGCCAGCCGACGTGTAAAAGATTAGACGAAAATTTTCACGCTTAACAACTTTTGAACTACAACTACATACAGTCTGTATGCAGTTACAGCAAGACCAATACTACAAGTACTTGGGGCCAATTTATTGCGTAAGACCGTTGAGTTTGAAACACACACACACACCTATCCACACATGCGGCCAAGTTCGTTTGTAGTCAACAACATCAGTTAACGTGAAGGGGACCGCCTGCATTGCTGTTAGGTGCGACGCCGTTTTTGAACTTAAGTGCTCCATATGAACGGTGCAAAGCTATGTGTGGCTCCAGGCTACAGCGGTAATTATATAGATTTAAGGGTCACCTGGAAAATATTGCTCCACGTTTTATCATTATTCCACTTATAGCCAACTTGAATTGATATCAATGCTCATTTAAACGGCATCCAATAACAGATATTTTATCACCGTTCAAGTTCCACTGGGCTCAGTGCTCCGCAATCTAGCAATTTAGCTATCATTGATCCATGTAGTACGTACCAAAGGAGAGTTCCGACAGTGCCTTCTCCGGCCAGTGCGTTGGAAGTTTCTTAGATCACCGCACATCCATGTGTATGCGCACGAGATGCACAGGGATGCCAGGATCAATCGCTTAAAAGTTTAAATCGAACTAATCTGCGGGTACGTAACATGAAATGGGGTCCGCATTCTCACTCACGCCGTGGGCGGAAGCTTGAGTAGCATGCTCAAGTGTGCACTAGGCTGTCCTGTTACAAGTGGGAGCAAGGGTCCGATGCTGTGCCTATGTAGCCCAGAAAGCAAAACTCCTGTTGTTGATCTGGGCTCTAACGTTTATGATTAGCACTAGCACGAGCGCGAGGAAGAGTACTAAAAAGTGACCAGTAAACTTGTATTGAAATCAGTGTGTATGTTCAAAAGAGATTATTGAGCAGTGCAAGTGTAGCCATCTGAAGGAGAGGAGAGGCCAGGACAACACTTGTCACCAAACTGCAAGGCATGTAAGAAGGAACATTTTAACGATCGATCTTTGAATCACAAGAATAATAATAATATTATTAAACACATGAGCTCTAGAAAGTGGGCAAGTAATCTTCACATGGAACAATACATGTGAAGACACGTGCAGGTTGTGTATTCAAATGTTATTGAGAGATGTAAGTTTTTTTTAGCCCCAAACGTTAAAATTCATTTGGGGGAGATGGTCAGTCCTAGTAGAAAAAAAGCAGGACTTGCCAAGGTTACATATAATGTCCAAGCTTTGAATTCTCACGAATGATGCTAGGTGTGCACTTGAGTGCTGACGAAGTTAGCGTGTGGCCTATAGGATTATAATCAATCTCCATGAGATGTTACAGCAGGGAACTGGAGTGTGAAGCTGAATACATAGCTTGCAGGCATAGGTGTTTAACAGCCAACTGGTATTTAGAGTCTCATTCTTCGCACTCTCACTATACACATGTGCATCTCACTTCCATTGAGTTAAGTGTCCCTAATAACACATACTCAGAAAAGCCTTTCCCTCCCCCTTTTTGGGCTCTCTCCCCTTCTACACAATTGAGCCATTCTTAAGTTTGACAGGCTCCATGCAACCCACTCTCTAGTTGCTGCTACTGCTGCCGCGCGCCCTTCACCCCAAACTACATAGTACATAGTGTGTAAGATACATAGCCTCACTTGCAATTGTGCATTCTGACCGGGCCCCCTTTAATCTCAGCGCGCTCGCTTGGGAGGATTTGCGCAAGTCGTGTGCACGCCCAAACTCTAGTAGTGCTTTGCCTACACGCACATATCCACCCACCGCCGGCCGGTCCGCCCAGGGGTGGTGCCGTACAGCTTGAGCGATCGACAGAATGGGCGCGTGCGCATCCATATATTGGGAAACGAACATCAATCAATTTTTGCAAGTTAACTAACTTGAAGTGATCTTCGATCAGTGAGTGCACGCTGTAAATTCTCCCGGCGCCAGCAAGATGGATCGATGCACGCACCAACTTTGAAGCACATGTGCAGCTCCAGCCGGCCTAGAAAACTCAAATGCTTTGAGCGTACGCGTTAACGTTAACGCACCCCTAGGTATTGTTCTGCCATCGATCATGTGCGTTCGTGGTACAGGCACTTCGGCCGTGGAAACGGCTTTAAGCATGTGCAATTGATGTTCGAGAGTCAAAGATATATTGGTATCGATCTTTAAAGCTCATTGATGAGATCTCGAGATTAAAGAATGTGTTCATGCATGGTAGGAATATAAGTCCCGGCTTTGCTTACGACCAGCGTACGTTTAGCAGGAGTATCTACCTACACATGACAGTTATTAAAACACGCAACAGCTGGAACGCGCACGCCGGCCCATGGCGCTATGAGCGACGCGTGAACTCTAAACAATATTGAGCACTGATCAGGGTATACTAGCTGTTTACCATTGTTTCTTACTACAACGCGCTGAGAATTCAAATGACAAGTTACCATAAGAGCGCTCGGCCATTTCAATGGGCCGAAATAAGTGCCGAAATATTTTTCACCAGCGCTAGCTAGTGAGCTTGCTACTATGTAGCTTGAACAATGAATTCCGTTGATGTTGTGGTAAGCAACTTCAGCCGACGAACCGATTTCAGCACTCAGGCTGATCGAGAACCATGACGGCCGGGAGTAGCAACAGGAGCAGTAGCGTTAGTAGTACTACGTATACAATGTTTTTGATATTGATGGTAGTTTGCTAGTATTGCAAGGCCCGGGTGTCATAGCGCTTTCCTATCACGACGTACTCTAGTAGTCTATTCATTTTTTAATTTCCATTTTTTTTCATGGTTCGTTCCAACTGGGAAATACCGGCGGCCAAAGGAGAAGTAGTTGTTCCTATTACGTTCAAATGTTGGTGTTGGGTGGCGGGCATTTTGCCCTTGTTTTTTTTTTTTTTTCATGGAGACGTACGTACTACGCGTTGTTAACTTTGATGGACTTTGAAGGCAACATCGAACATTCAATGTTGAACTTTGAAAGTACTTTGTGCTACTAGAAAGAAGAGTAGGTACAGTCCCTCACCGTATACGTATACATAGCTGTGACTGTGGGCTGGTAGAGTTGAGAGACATCAATAAGGCTTGGTGTCAACGTATACTCCATAATGCCAAGAAAACACAACATTCAATGTTGAAGGCTAGTACTGCATGCAGAGTTTTTAAACCTCCAGCGCACGCGTCTTTGCATGGTGGCCGTTCAAAGCTTTTCAGATTGAATGCGCACTGGCTTGTAGTTAGCTTTGAGCTACGCAGACTTGAAGCGCTTGGGAACATTGAAAAAAGCTTACTGACTGGCTCTATAGAAAAAAAGATTTAAAAAAAGATTTTGTGAACGGCCTGGCCAGCGTTTGAGCAGCTGTACGCAGATCTTTAAACGGCGGGCCGGCCAGTAATTTTGTATACGTTCCGTGTGTACCTGTGTTCACTTTTTTTTTTTTTTCCTGGACTGCCAGTCGACAACATTTGAACTTGAGAGATCGATATCGCGAGCTCTAGAATTCATAGTATGGCGCACACACATGTGAAGAGTACAGCGTGCAGTACATACACTCGTGTATGGGTGCGCCTACGTAGGATCCGAGAGTCGTTTAACGGTACTCAAATAATGGCACTTCGAAAAAAAAAAAATAAAAAACAATGAAGCCACAGCGCTCTTTAGCTAGCGCGCGCGCTGGGAGATTCCGATTCGAGATACAACGTATTGCAGTGCTGGATTAATGGCCCGGCCGAGATTGATACTGCGAGGCAAAGCTTCGGCGAGAATATGAGAGATCGCTGAAATACGAGAGAATTCAGATATCCGGCCGAGGCTTCGATGTTGAGATTGATTATAATATTCCATTTGTGTGCAGTGTCCTTCAGAGTGCGCGCGTGCACTTCAACGTTTGGTCGGCATGCGCGCAAGCCAGCAGCGCAGCAAGCCAGCAGCTGCTTGGGCGGCTGCGGGGATCCCACTTGGAATGGTCTACTATTGATGGCTCAGCTCAATTTTAGATGCGCGTGTCGAGTACATAAACCGTTATGGTCGACATCGGACTTAGGCCTGGGGGGATATCTGTGGCGAACAGGAACACATGGATTGATTCAAGCTTTGTACAGTATGTGTACTCACTAGTGTGCTAATATATCATTATGTATACTCAGCCTTCAGATGTTGAGGGCTTCAATGCACTTTCATATCATCAATATTCAGGTTGGCCACTGAGGTTGAAGAAGACGTGTCCACTTCTCATCAATAACTCCCAACCTTGCAAGTGTTGCCTCCAAATCAATCGACTTCAATGTTCTTCAAGTGGCGAGAGTTTAAAAATACATTGGGCGCCATGAGCCCAGCATAAACCAAGTTTCTATCTTTAGCAGCCGCAGCTGCTAACTTTGAAGCTTAACTTTGATTGAACGCTTTGGTAACTCCGGAGTCCAGAGAGCGAGCAGCACTGAGAGCACTAGTTAAGTCACTAACAAGAGTATGGTTTAGAAAGTGCTACAGTTGCTGATTCAGGTTCTAAAAAACCATTTGAAGTTCAGTGTTCAGATATTCATGGTTTACCGAGATATAGCGATGGGTTGATTGGATCGATTCAACTATAGCTTTTCAGTGTTTGGATGAAAGTTTTGGGCAGAGACCCACCAAGGACCCTAACAAAGGCGCCAACATTTGCAGGGGATGAATCACCCCAAATTGTTAAAATGATTCTTACAATCTTGCCATGAGTGTGCTTTCGAAAAAGATCAAGTTCTCCTTCCTAAGCTTCAAAGACATGGGTATTCTGTAGTCTGCTCAGGGGCTAGCCCGTTTGTTTGATCGGCAGCGTGTATCTTTGAGACCGGTCCAAAGTAACCAGACTCCTTGAGATCAATCTCTACGTACGGCAGCTGCCAGTTGTACTATACACAATCAATATTGACGTGAACGTTGGACCGGCCTTTGAATGAAATTTTAACACGGAATGATCAATCATAGCGCTACTACGTAGTATAGTACCACTAATAGTAGCAGCGCTGGCTGCTTGAGTTGACTCAACTAATCGATCGATTCGGAGTTCAACGTTGAAGAAGTAACTCACTAGTGGGACTCTCCAATTCCAGCAGTTAACATCAATTTAACTGCAGTTTGAACGTTTTTGCATGTATGTGGTTACCTTTGTTTCCGGTTCCAGCAATAGGTTAACGGCGCATCGAGGTGGACGGTGGCCGAAAGGAGGTGAAAAAGTGGTCAAAAGAGTCAACAACTTGTTTGAAGATGGTCAAGTCTCGTATATTTCCATGTTTAGTGCCATGCGCTTCGCCTGCGTTTGACTGCGCTTGCGGGCCTGCGCTTGCCATGTGGCGCACCGGCCGCGGAAGGCCTGCTAAACGGCGCACGCATGCGTAGTAAATGACAAGAGGCCTGGGCTGGTAGTACATATGCAGATACGTACTATAGATGTAGACGCAAGTATTACTACTCCCAGTTGACTTGATCGTAGATACAAGGAACATTTCAAAGGATAGTACTCAAGTGCTGTGTGTCGTTCACTGGGCCCGGATATCACCAGCTTAATTCAAGTGTGTAAATACAGGAACAACGGTCTCACGTATACTACGTACTCTGTTTTATATACAGCTTGATACACGTAATAAACAGGATATGCGAGAGACGCGTTCATAATTATACGCGTGTGCGTATAAGAAGTACACCCAAATCATTGAGCTTGTTTAAATGTTGGTTCGCTTGTTTTTGAGTATGGATCCCTGCAATTCATTGATATATGAAACTGAGAGAGTGCATGAGTTTTTAACTGTTTATTTCATTCGAAGTATGCATAAGTGGATAGTTCGTAGTAATTATGAGGTAGACCTAAGAGCTCTATACATAGAGGCCTCAGTGCTGTTCGAAGGAGAGGGTGTGTTTCGGATATCGACGATCTACATACTCTGTGATTGTTTCTATGACTTGTTTTGTGGCCATTATTTGTCATCACACGCGAAAGGTTGTGACTGTTTCCCAGCAACAAGACGCACGTCGCGTCTTTTTTTGCTATTTTACTGATTTTATTTATTTATTTATTTTTTCACACTAAAATTGCTGTTAATTAGTTGCCTTTTTGAGATAGTGACGTGTACTGCGCGTGACTTGGGGGAAAGGAGGCCGGGCCTACAATTCAAGTTGTTCAAGCTTGTGCTGTGTACTACTAGCCATATCGATCCTTGAGTGTAAATTAGTACTGCAGAATGTACACAGGGGGTCACCGCGCGCGCGCTTCAAGGTTCAAAATCTTTTTTAATGGTGCACATATGACAGCTCAATATTGTGCACTGGGCACATGCACAGAGTATCAACTTTAGTACTGCTGAGCAACTTTTTCAAAGGGTCACCACCACCGTGGCCGTTTTGGTGTGTCAGCGATCGATTTTGGGTGGTTGGCTTGGATCCGATGTGATCTCGCTAATTATAGCAGCATCCACCGCACATATGCGGTCCCGAGTCCAGATACATATATACTGTGGTATTTCTCACACTCTTGTTCATGCATGGCCCACACATATCCCATGCACCAGCTCCAAGCATGTGTCTCTATTGAGCTCCGTTATTTTTGCTTTCCAAAGTACCTATTTTGGTATCGCACTCACTCCATGATCAGCGCTCCTAACCTGAAATTAGGTAACGCTCGTTAACTTCAAATGTTGAACGCGAGCTCCAGAGTCTCTCAGACTCTCAAGCGCTCGAGTTATAACTTTGAAGTCTTCAAATGTTCCCATAATATTGATATTAACTTCCATCATTGCTGGCCCACCCCAAGCGGTGGAGATATATTTATCTCCTGGGATCCATCGACACGGTAAATTTCCAAAGTTACACGCTACGCACCCACTTCCCTGGGCGTTCACGCTCTCTTCAAATGTTAATCAAACCTAACTTGGCATCGAGCCCTTGCCCACACAACCCAATTAGGAACCTTGCCTAACGCGAATTCGTTGCTTTTTTCATTTCCTTCTTATTTCTTTTTTTTTTCCTCCTGCAGTTTGATCTTTTTTTTTATTTTTTATTTTTATTTATTTTCATCTTGATATTATTATTTTCATTTTCATTATCTTTTTTTAATTTTTTGATTCTTCATTTCTTTCTCCTTCTTCATTCACCATCTCACCCCGTCAACATAAATCGTCTTGCCATCTTCATACACAGTCTGCGACTTGTTGATGAACCATCCCGGTCTCTCCCACCCAAGCCAGTTCGCACCCCGCCCAAAAGGCTGAGCCGCCCTTCGTGTCCCAATTCCACAAAACCAACGATCGAAAACGTCTTCGAAACCGCACCCACTTTCAAGTCACCCTCCCCCCACAACATTTAAACCGTCTGGACCTTTACACGATCAGATCCAACGCCCATACTTTTGCCCACCATGACTGAGGCAATAGGACTTTCGCCCCCAAACAAACCTTCCTTCATGACCTTCATCAAACAGCTCAAGCAACGGCCTCAAAAGGAAGGCGAAGACCCTTACGGCCCTCTCTCTTCATCTCCACCAAGCAATATTCCACAGTACGTCCCGCCCATGACAGCGTCTTACAACAAAACGAAGCCAAGGCCAACGTTACACCACATGTCCCACTCCAGCAGCGCCGTCAACTCGACTCGCCCAATGTCGCCGCCTTTGGAGTACAATAATCCGGCTCCTACAAACAGCATCTTTGGCGTCCCTCTCGAAGAGAGCATACAGTGCGCCCACGCGACCATCCAGATCAGAGACAAGTACAACCAAACAGCCGTTGGCAAGATTCCAGTCATCGTCGCAAACTGTGCACGGCTTCTTAAAAAGGATGCAACACAAGTCGAGGGCATTTTTAGACTTTCTGGCAGTGCCAGGAGGATCAAGGAACTGCAGGCCATTCTCACAGACCCCGCCCAAAACTACGGTAAAGATCTCGACTGGGCCCCATACAACGTTCACGATGCTGCAAATCTCCTCAGAAGATATCTCAATAACTTACCAGAGCCCATTATTCCCTTGTCTTTATACAACAAGTTTAGAGAGCCTCTCGACAAGTATCCCGAAATTGTCGAACAGTTGCAAGGCTTGAACGCTATTTCTGCCATCACCCCGCCAGTAAGCTCTGCTATTAGCCCTGCAATCAATACGGAGGATTCCGATCCACTGGTCAAAGAAGTCGAGCTGCCCCCTCCAAAAGAATCCGTTGATCCGCTGGAAAAAGTTGAGCAACTGGTCGAAACCACCGCCGAGAGCAAATCCACTCCCGTCGACAAGACACAACTCAAAAGAGAAACGAAAAAGGCAATCAGGGATTACTGTGAACTCATTGATCATCTACCTATTCTTAATCAACAATTGCTGTTGTATATCCTTGATCTGCTATATACATTTAGCCAAGAAAGCGAAAAGAATCTCATGCCCGCCGTCAATCTCGCAAGCATATTTCAACCTTCCATTCTCTCTCATCCCGCCCATGACATGTCTCCAAAGGAATATCATCTCTCTCGCGCGGTAACCCAGTTTTTAATCGAGCAATTCCCCAAATTGGCTGGCTGTGCAGTAAGGACATGGGTACCGCCGCAAGCCGTTGAGAAGGACACGCCCCAGACAAACGAAGACGGCTCTCCACTCCAGGCTCTCACTCCGCGCCGGCATAGCAAGAGCATGAGTAGCGTCAACTTGCCAAGCACAATCAAAGACTTAAATCTTAACGATGTTGTTATTAATGGTGCCCAACCTCTAAAGACAACGAAAGATTCCATGCCGCCTGTTGTCGAAAAGCCTAGAGACGAGATCCCTCCACAATTCAAGCCCACCATGTTTCGTCGACGATCCCGCCAGAACTCTGATTCTTTATCACATTCCAATCCTAACAGTGGTCGAAATTCCCCATTAGTTTCCCCCAGTGATGAGAAACGGGCTAGTGGTGGTGGCTTCTTTCAAGCTCTGAAGAGAGGCGCAAGTTTGTCGCGCCGCAGAACAAGCTCGAGCTCGACCGGAAGCAGCGTCCTTGGGTTAGAACATCTCAACACCAGCAGTAGCTCTTTGAACGGTAGCAGGCAAGGGCGCAATGGAAGTCGCTCAGGCAGTATACCAAGTATAAGTATGCCAGTGAAAGACGCAGCAATAGTCGAAGGAGAGAAGGAACAGATGGGTAGTAAACTCAAGACTGTTGAAAATGGAACTCAACAAGAGGCTCAACCAAATAACGTCGAGTCAGAAGAAGCTACATCTGAGAAGGCTGAGCCTTCTGTTTCCGAGGAACCCGCTTTGGACGAAATAAGAAAAGAAGTTGATGAGATGGAAGAGATCAAAGAGGAGACCCCAGAAGCATTAGAGGCAGTCACCACGATAGACGAAGGATCTGAGCTCCACACCTCACCTACGAAATCGCCAAGTTCCGTCACTATTACACCCAACAGAGAGATCCTCCTGACTTTGACCCATCCTGAAAAAAGCTCTTCAACCTCCGACATCCAAGAGGGCAAGAGTATTCCAGTTATTGAACCCAAAAATACCAATGGGTCATCGGAAAAGGTCATCTCTAATTACCGCGTTACATCTATGCTACTGCCTTCTGCATCGTCGCACGATTCCAGTGACATTGACACCAGTGAAACCGAAACGTCTCAGTCCGAGTTCAGTGATATTGCATCAAACGGCGCCAAGGATGTCGCTACCAAAATAAGCGGCACCATGAACCACCAGCGCAATATTTCAAGCCTATTGAGTCGAAGATCTGGATCCCCTACTCTTTCTCTTGGCCAGAATCCTGCGTTTAGAAGGATTGATAATCACAGAATGTTTTCCAGTACGAGTGAACTGAACGCACCGTCCATTGCAAGTGCCTTGGCATCTCCAAGTGTACTTTCTACTTCTGCGCAAAGCGTGAATGGCAGCGTTTTGAGTTCGAGCATTTTAAGCCCAGGTGCTCTAAGTCCAGCTGAAAGACACAGGAGCTTGGCCTTTTTTGGCGCTCATCATAACAATGATTCAGAATCAAGCGTTGGTGTGGAGTCTGACGAAGACTTTGGCAGTACCTTCAGTGGCCGTACCGAGTTGTCTCAAATTGACGTGTCTGGTCGACCTAATACTGGAAGGTCTCGACGTAATGTCTCAAGGTGGCGTCGGAGTTTGATGGCGCTGAATATCCCATTCTCTTCACCAGACGCGACAGAAGAGGATCGCAATCCGCTTGATGTAGATGGCCATTCAGGTTCCAATAGTCGAATCTCGCCAATAACCTCTGGTGGCGCTGCCACCCGCGAAAGCAGCCCAGGCGGCAGCTGGTTGAAAAGGCTAAGCCGCAACAAGAGATCTGAAGGAAGCAGCACACCGACAGGTGCGAGTATTGCTGCAGAAACAAGTGACTCTGGCTTTTCAAGCTAACTCAACAACACGCGCAAAATCTTTTACATTTGTATTGCTGGCTCTGCTGGGGTTTGCAGAGATTAGCATTTTGGGGTGCTCCTGAGCACATGGGACAATTTGAATATTTACTATGACTATAAACGACTTTCCTTTTATAATTATTACTGTTACTATTATTATTACAAATTTCACTTTTTTATATTGTGTATTATGAATTTTCATTACAGTCTTTTTTCAAGATCTCCGTTTTTTCAAAATAGTGCGTTCATAATATATTGTTGCTCGGCGGCTGCCTTTTAGGCACGGCCAGATTCTTCCGTTTTGGGTCACACACACTCAGGCTTCAACATGTTTCTCCAGTACCCCCAGGTATTTCACCTTCCAGAACTCCCGTTCACCTACACCTCAACGTCTGGATCGAAGTTGGTTGTTTTTAATACATTTAACATGTGGACTTGAAGGGATAATCCACGCCAGACGCCTTAATTCTCGATCTATATCTTGTGAGTGTACTTTTGCTACGTCTGTGTGTGTGCGAGAAGGAATTTACTAACCGGGTGGCCCTATACATAGAATTTCAAAAGAAAGCGCTCAACCACAACACACCTTCTTTGCATCTACAACACCCACTGGGCCCAACCCAACAATGGTGAGAAACACTGTCGCGTCAGTGTCCATCATCGGCCTGAAGCAATTCAGCTGGGTCTTTGTCATGGACTGGGTCCTCGTCCTGATCCTTGTCATCTTCATGCTCTTCTACTTCAACCGCCTCGTTGGCTATATTCTCACTATTTTCCTCAAGGGCTACCTATGGCACAAACACCGCGTCCAAGTAAAGATTGAGAGCATACAATTGTCGCTCCTAGGTGGCCGTCTATTTTTCAAAAACGTGACTTATATCGGGTCAAATGAAACAATCTCGATTGTGCAGGGCTCGTTTACTTGGAGATACTGGCTCTTGAAAAGCAGACGAAGCAAATATTTCGATGTTCACCCAACGAAACTAGGGACGTCAGGGAGTGCAAGCACGGTATATGAGAGTGCGACAGAAGGGACAAATCATATGGGGAAAAAGAGGGCGCCTGCGCGGTTCAGTTTGCACATTGAAGGTATTGAATGGTTTATATACAACCGATCGGCGGCATACGACTTGTTACAGGGATACTTGAACGAAACCAACGAGGGCGGGGAGCACGACACGAACACGGAACCGTCAAGCACACCTACAGAAGCAGCACCCCGTAGTGCGTCATTTGACTCCAGCTCGAAGGCGTCGGAGGCCAAGCAAAAGAACCTTTTGGAAACCTTGGGGCCGTTTGCAGACATCATCGCGGATTCAGCTGCGTCTGACGAAGATATGAAATCGTATAGCCAGCTTTCACGCGTTGAGTATCTCTTCATGCGCTTTCTGCCATTGCAACTTAAGCTATCGAAGGGCGCAGCGATCATTGGTAACCAAACGACTCCGTCACTCATGGTGTTCTATTTTGAATCAGGCCGTGGATCAGTGGATGCTTCGAGACCAGAGAACCGGCACGACAAGTACAAACTGTCTTATCATGTTGATTTCCAAAAGCCCATTATCGCATCAAAGCCAAATGTACATTATGATAAACGGACAGATGGACCTGAAATCCCTGGCTGGTCGGACTCAGTGCTGGCTCGTAACGTATTAATGTGGCCGGTTCGCAAGCTCAAGAAGCTACTACGACGTAGTCGATCTCAGCCATCTGAACCAGGCGATGCTAGAGCCAATGCCACGCGACAGGAAAGTTGGCGCGGTCTCTCTCGGTACCGGCTCAACGAGGGCAGTGATTTTGAGCTTCAAGATTTCATGCGTCAAACTCTAAACGCCGATGACTCTCGTGGGCATGCTAAGGAGTACGGCAAGTTTTCAACAGTCGTAGATGCTCCAACTGGCAGCGTCAATTTCTATTACGACGTTCCTGGTGTCATTCAATCTAGCATGCCTCCAGTTTCGCCAGACTTGTACTCTGGCCCTGATATCGGTAACAATGGCAGTGCTCCCGAATGGGGCGTTGACCTTTCATTTACTAGTTCAACGATCCACTATGGTCCATGGACAGACCGTCAACGGATACCCTTGCAGCGAATGCTGGCTCCATTGAATTACCACAACGCGACCCCGGCACCGAAACTGAAGCCCGGAGATACCCGTATCTATACCGAGTTTAAATTGTTTCTAGAGTTGAAGGAGAATACCATTTTCAGAATCCCCATGCGTGAAAACAGCAAAAACTCACTGTACGCTCAGGATTCACACTCGGAAAATGACGCGCCGGAGGATAAAGATGAGTCGGGAAATACGGTGCGACCATTTGGCTGGCTTGAAATCAAAACAGGCGACCTGTCGACAGTATCGTTCACAATGGCCATGATCCCAACTGCGGAAGACGGATGGAAGTCTGGACTGCGCGCTGACCTCAACAAAGTCGAACTCCGGTCAAGTGTCAATCACGAAGTGTTGTTCACCGCGGCCTCGCACACGCTTGATGCGAATATCTCCAACACGCTCAAATGGAACGAACTCCAACAGTGGTACTTCAACAATGACTCGTACAATGTCAAGACTTTTTTCATGCGTGAGCATGTCATGCTCTTGATAGACCTCGTGGCTGATTTCGGCGACGGCGCTCCCACCGACTATGACTTGTTTACTCCATTCATATACAAGCTGAATTGGAAGATCCATAATCAGTTTGGCATCTACTTGAACGTGAATGACCTCAACATCATCAACAACCCCTCAGACTTTGACGAAAATACGTATATTGCATTTCAAGGAACTGACGACTTGGAGATTGCAGTTACTGTCCCTTTGGATCAGGTATATCAAAAGAAAAGCACAGTCGACTTTTCCATCAAGGTAATTAAATTTCTTGTTTTGTTGTTGTTTTAACAGTACCCTGGACTTTTGGCTAACGAATTTTTTTTTTTATAGACTGCTCAGTTTGACCTTGTTACCTGTGCGCCACCATGGTATACATTCCACTCATTTCTAGACTGCAATGGGGGTGGCCGTGCGTACGATTTTGTGCTGAACGGAAGCTATACGTCCTATAGCAAACCTGAGCCAGGCAGTTCTGACACGCTCATCATGGAGATCAATGGTTCTGACGTTACGTTTCTGGCCTATGGCTTTCTTATTCGTTACTTGCTCAAAATCCGTGCCAATTACTTTGGTGAAAACATTCATTTTCAGACCCTTGAAGAGTTTGCTTGCAAAGAATCCATGTTGGGAGAGCCCGACGAGGCACAAGAAACCGCTACCGAGTTCACACACACGAAGACGGACAATGATTTGGATGTTTTGATCTATGCATATGTCCAGAATGGTACGATCGTGCTTCCCTGTAACATCTACTCTGCTGAATCGCATCTCATGCTTAATTTTGCGTCTTTCGACACTGACATTCGATTTACAAACTACTATATGGATCTCCAGACAAATATTAGTCCCATCAAGGGTATGCATAATGTGATATCAGATCCCGCCCAATTATTGGATTTGTCACGTGAAGGTAAATCGTTTGACCCTACCATATTTATTGACGGCATCATTATACATGGCAATAGGCTGTTTGGGCTGCCTCCAACTGAACCAACCTACTTTTGCAAGTGGGACTTTGATATTGGGAGTGTGTTGATCAATGGCCCACAAGAGATTACTCAGCACTTGGGTCAGGCTGTGGATTCCGCAGCTTATACTTACGTCGACAGCGAAAATGGATTGTTGATTCCGGAGCCTATTTTGTACGACGTGACATATCTGAGCTTGAGAGTGACATCACTGAAGGTTGTACTTATTACGGACCAAACGAGCTTGGAAGTCGCCACAAATTCAATTTCTCTCGATTTGAACGATCTTGCGAATGAAAGGTACTCATCTCGAATCACAATCACCATTCCCTTGCTGCGTTTGAGTTTGTATGAAATTTTGAAAAACGCGGAGGACAGTAGTAGAATTGACCGCGAGCTGCTTGCTTCGGTAGAGACTTCTATACTTGTGACCGACTTTGTTCAAAAGCGGAACTTTGCATATTGTCGTGAGAAGCAACAGCAGCATATTGCACTTCATGATGCGCCATTTGACCGCTGTCCATTCCTGCTTGATGAAAAACATCGCGTGAATCATAAAAAGCCAATGGGAAACATTATACCTAGCGTACCACTAAATCTTGTTCCGCCCGCACTGACGAATGAAACAATGAAGTACATTGATCCCAATATGGTTGACGCGCTTGGGTTAAATGATTTCGAGGAAGGTGATACTTCTGCATCCTCACGAAGTCAGTTTTCCAATTTTGGGTCCAACTCCCCAACATCTTCGGTGAACACCGCTGATGACGACTCGTTGCCAGCTTCGAGTAATCCTGATACACTCAAGTACCATTTCAAGTTTGCTGGCAAGGAAATCAACGGTAACGCCTTCTTACCCCCTGAGGCCTGGAAACAGTTTGAGCAAGTTGCAACTGAGATAAAAGAGAAGCTTCCGGATTTTGGCTTAAACCCGTCATGCTACTACAGTAACGAGGAGACCATTAGTCCCTCCAATCCTATTGACCCCGAATTTGAGTATGATAGTTTTGTGATCCAAGTCGGTGATGTCATTGGGTTTCTAAGTCCTAAAGGTCTGAAGGGAGCCAATGTCCTGCTGAAGCATTCTCGACAGCAGGACTTGCAGTCTGCAATGGACACTATTCAGATCGATGTGCTCAAGAACTTGAACTACATTCGGATTGGCAAACCCGAGATTAAAAACTTCCGAGTGTCGGTGTCGTCTATTGATCTCAAGTACGGCACTGTATCGGGTGTCAATGAAATCGAAGTGCAGCGGCAATACGAGCACCTTAGTCACTTTTCTCTTAAGTGTGACGCAATTGCAATAGCCTTTAGCTCGAAACATCTCAAGACCCCACAAAAAGATGTCGGGGAATACTTGGCAGCAAACCACGCAGCCACACCTACTCGCATCAGTCTTTACGTTGGATGCCAAAACCTCCTAATTGGTGTTGTGCGAGGCAAGTCGGATATCAACTTTACCGATACCAGCGGCCAGATCCATCATACCGACTACCAACCTTTGATGCTCCAACTCGAGAATCCCGAGTTCTGGTTCCATGAGGGCACGACCCAAAATAGCAGTTCTACAAGGTTGAGAAATATCAATCTGTCAGTCATGAATGAGCATTTGGATTGGGTCTGCCGGTTCATTACGCACGTTGTACACGAGACCATGAAAATGCAACAAAATGAGAAGATCATTGCCCGCAACAACCAGACTAGAACGGCATACGTCCTGCATACCCTGTCCATGGCCGGTGAAACGTTCAACATTGAAGATGACCCCTCTGTGCTAACGCGTCCTGCGTTCATTATTCAGTCGTCTAAGCATGTGCGCGCTAACGATAGCTGGAAAATCATCACCCGGTTGCGGCATATCCTCAAAAGTGTCCCTCCCGATTGGCGTCAGAAGCAAGATCTTTTGGTGCAGAACGACGAGTTTGACTTGGGAAATCCAGAGGAAGCCAAGAAGGACGTCCTTAATGTGTTCAACCGGTGGCGAAGTTGGGAGATGGAAAGCATGGAACGCAGTTATGTATTCCGGCACGCCTTCAACACGACTACACTGCAGGACACATTGCTGGCAACTCCATTTGCGATTGTTGTCGATTTGGAGTGTATTGCTATTCGCCTTCATTACACGGATGATGAGGATTTCTTGTGTTTTGACTACTTGAAGTTGTCGGCGGGTTGGATGGCCGATGTGGACCCCTCTGTCCCTGCAGGAAACCCACCCCCTCTAAAAGTTGATTGTTCTATCGGGTGCAGCAATGTCAGGTCTCGCTTCAGTACCAACATGTTGATGGCCTACGATTCTATTTCGCCGTATCTTAGTCAATTAGCACCATCAGATGCACCAGAGTCTCCAGATTCACACAAGTCCGAGTATAGTCCGGTAAGCGACGACGAATCTCAATCCAATTTGAAAAAGCTTCCTTTATTTTCAGTTTCAGCTATGATCCTTGTTCAAAACATGTCGACAGTGATTGAAACGCCCAGCATTTCGTGCGCACTTGAAATGAAGGATATTGAATTGTCGACGTTTGTGGAACAGCTTAACGAAGATGACCGTCAGGACCTTGGTCTCTCATTTGCAATCCACTTTGACAATACTGAGTTCCGTGTTTCTGAAAGGGTCAATCAGTCATTTTTTGGCGATGGTGAAGAGGTTGTGTTAATAACATTCTCAATCAGTGATTATAAAGGGTCTATGACAAGTTCGGGACCAGTGATGTCTTCACCCAAGTATATCATTGTTTCCAACGATCTGTTCCAGTTATTATTGAATAAGCCAGTTGAGTACATCGCCAACGTTGGTATCCGGGTACTGGAAGTTGACTACGTTGAATTGAAGCCTCTTATTGAAAAACTTATTCAAGGCGACGAGAGCAAGTTAACTCCTATTGAAAATAAGGCCATTGAGTATAAGCCTGATCACCCGAATGCCACTGAATCGATTACCAGCGGCGCTGTGCCTTTGCTTGGGTCTATAGGCTTTCCTGTCTACATTCAAGCTTCTTGTGTCACGGCAGAGATTCGCTTGAACATTTCTGCATCCTGGTGCTTCTATATTGCGACATCGCAATACAATCTCAAGGCTTCCATCACCAAGGCGAGTCCATTTGCGTGCGAGCTAAGTCTAAATGACCAAGAAATTGGATTGCTAGTGACTAACTCTGTTGATAACGAGAGCGGAGGTGTTCGACGCGTGACTTCACTCAACATGCCCAGTTTTACAACTATGGTCTTGTTTGATGAACGACCAGAAGAATTATTCGCAGATATTGTTATGAGGGTTGAGGCGTTTGAAGTTAGCACGCTGTCTCTGACATCTGTACTGCGACTATTGCGATCTGAGATGACACGGGATGAGCTCTTAAAAACTGTTAATGCGGTCAAGGAACTGACAAACAATATTGAGACCACCTTTGGAAATGATAAATCAGCCGTTTCTCTTACAAGACCTACCCATAATCCTGCTACCTCTGAGAGTGACACTGCGCCGGTCAAGTCGGATAAACCGAAAAAGCCTTTTAGAATTCATCTTGATGCGTCCGTTGAACAAACGGTTCTGGTTATACCTTCTTTGGACTCTTCGTTGATGCTGGAAATTCGGAATATTCGTTGCGCGGTTTCATCGCTCTTGACTCACCCGATTTCAATGGACGTGAGCTTTGACGACATGGCTTTTAGTTTGCAGAATGATACTTGGAGCGTGCACACATCTACCATTTTCAAGCTTAACCTGCAACTACTTTATAGCGTGGAGGCAAAGAAGGGTGGAGGAAAGCAAGGCATTGAAATCAAGAGCGAACATTTGCAGATTATGCTATGTCAACGAGTTGTTGAAAAATTTGTTGAGATTGAATACTACTTGGAAGAAGGTCTAAGCGGTCTAGAAATTTACTCCACTGCTTCAGCGAGCGGTCCCCCAACTCCTCAGTCTAAGCCGGATGCCGTCAATGATAGTGGCATTGGGTCAGAAAATGCCCAATTTACGGCTTTTAAGGAGTTCGCTGGTCGTACCATTTTGCAGATGGAGATGAAGAACGCCGTTTTTGCTTGGCTGTTCGAGGAAGAGATTTCTGATAACGAGTATGCATCTGACGCAAAGGGAATTCTGTTCGGCTATGACCTTCTTCAGGTTACAAGCAGTTCACTTCAAGGGCGCACCAGTTTGAAAGGCGTTTACATCACGCCAACATTCAACGAATTCGACATCTTCCACCTTAACACGGATAAGGAGAACTCTGTCAACACAGCGTATCTTCCCCAGGTTAACCTTTTGATGGTCTACTCTTGGAATAAGCATTTCCCTCTTGTAACATTGGAACTTTCTGGCGATTCGCTCAGAATTTCGCTACTTCCTTCTATTGTTACCATCGTGGTGTGTGCTGCGAAATCCATTGCCAATACTATTGAATCTGCATCTCTCATGTTCCAGAGAAGAGAACGTCAACAGTCTGCTCCTATTGCGAGTAAGGACGATTCCAATGCAAATCCAGTCTCCCCTGACAACCCTATTAAGTACTCACTCCCGTTTTCATTCCATCTCACCATCGGTTTTGATGGTGCTACAATTAGCTTGTGGAATCCACGTGACGTCACGTCTACTGCTGTGGCTAGTCGACGGTTCTCGTTCAATCGCAACTTTGCTCTGCCAGAATCTCAAACAGAGCCTATTAATATTCCAAAGAGCAATACCGAACCCTCTCTGTGGCTTCAGGCTCCAGCCGTGGACGCTGTTGTCTTCTATACTAAGGGTGAGACGCCCCCAGAACGTGATGTTTTGAACGGCGAAATTCTGATCTCGTCAACCAACAACAAGGTATACCCTAAGGTTGTGCCTTGTGTGATGGAAATGAGTAGGCTTATCCAGGATGTTCTCAAGCAATCCAACCAGCATCCAATTGTTGCTGAGAGTGATTTAGAGAGCATATTGTCTGAGAAAGCTGGAGATATTAATGACATTGATCTTGAAGAACAATTTGGCAACATCATTGTCGATGTTAGAATTCGACTGGCTAAGCAGGACCTCATGTTGAGTTGTGAGCCTACTGCACGTGTGGCTGCAACGGTATCTTATGATGACCTTTTCATTGGGCTCAACAGTTCAGAAGATGGATTGCGCAAGACTTCATACTCACTTTCTGGCAGACTTACCAACTTTACGGCCTCTTTACAGCATATCTATTCACGCGAAGTGAGTGGAATGATTTCCATTGAAAATATCATTTTGTTTGTGACCAAGGATCGGAGTTCTTCTGAGACTCAGGCTATTCTGGTAGCTGCCAAGATTTCAGACATCAATACTGAAATCAACATAAAGCAGAGTCAAGATCTGGAACTATTCCAAGATATCTGGTACCCGGGTAATTCTCTTGGAGAAAGTACCAACACTGGGCGTAAATCTTCAGCTACTTTGGACCAACTGGCGTTAGAATCGTTCCGCCAGCCCAACGAGGCTATGATGGATGGTGGCGTTATGCGCAAATACAGACGTGTCACTTCAACTAATGCCATACCCTGGAGAATCGATTTCACACTTGCCAATGTTCGTGGTATGGTGGATCTTGGACAAGCAGTAGGCCAAGTGACATTTACGGTTGACAAGTTTTGGCTGTCGTCCCGTAAGACGTCAAGTTGGGAACAGAACCTTGTTCTCGGATTCGATGAAATCAAGTTGGAATCTGAAGGCAGACTCGGTGGTCTCTTGGCGCTACGCAAAGTTCAATTGTCAACAGCTATCATGTGGCAGCGTCATGACGGTGGAATGCACCCTGTCCCACTGGTGCAAGCAATTATTGGTGTCGAGTCCCTGGAGTCTCGTGTTTCTTTCGATTTCCATTCGTTCGCTCTGGTCTCAATCACAGCTTTGCATTTGAGTATGTTTAACCAGCGTGATCGCAATTACATTTTGAATGATAGACTTGCGGCTGTTGGAAACTGTGAGAGTATCAGCGTTTATGTAACATCGCTGGCTGCATCCAACGTTTTGGATTTGTACTATACCTTGCAGCGCATGAGAAGGGAAGCCAATGCTTCGTACAATGCCATTTTGCGCGATTCGGCACGACCTGGTGCTGAGCAGCACGAAGACCGCAAGACTAAGAGCCGTCGCAATGACTTCAAGCCTTTCGAGAAGTTGCGCACATTCCTTGATGTTAACGTCAATCTTGTTTCAGTATATATCTTCCCAGATAGCCTGGTTGATCTGCAAGTCTTTACGATCACTATTCGTGGTGCTGAGGCACGGTACTCTCAAGAGATTGAACATAAAGGTACAACAGAGGGTGACGCTGAGAGCGTTGAAAGCTTGGAAGGTACCTCGCCTGATGCTTTGTCTACAGCTTCTTTGGGCTGTACCAAGAAGCAGCTTGTGTGCAGTTTGGATATGAAACTGACTGAACTTATGGTCGCTCTTTCAACGTACCGAAAGCCCATCGCACGTGTGAACGCTTTGCAAGAAATGGATATTTCTGAATACGTGACTAGGTCTCGAGAAGCGAAAGGCGGTACCATCATTGGAATCCCGATTTGCGATATTTCAATGCAAACATGGCAAGACTTTGAATCTTACAACATTGTGGATTACATATTTTTGTCATCATTTGGTGGACGCGTGGATGTTGGGTGGAACCTTGGATCAGTAAATTTCATTAAGGGAATGTGGGACAACCACACCAAGACATTCACTTCACGACGTGAAACATATGAGATGCGAAGCGCGTCGGCCCCGGGTGTGGACGTTCTAAGGTCGCTCTCAAGTGTGGATGAAGATGACTATGAAAGTGCGGCCTCGGATTCGTCACCCAGTGCGCCGCTCGCCGTGCCCTCCGATGTCAGCAGCGCAAGTGAAGCTGCATCAGTTACTGCATCAGCCAGTAAGTCAGAAAGTACGGACGAAGACGAAGAGGAGCATCAAGTTTACATTTATAGGCCGCTGCGGCCTCCCGTCATTGCCCAGCCCCAGCTGCGTGATATGGGTGAAGCTACACCTCCAGTTGAGTGGATTGGACTTCACCGCAAGAAACTGCCGAGCTTTACGCACCAGGCTGTTATTGTGAGTCTGCAGAAGATGGTTGAAGAAGTTGAGCTCGTGTATAGACAAGTTCTAGGCCACTCTTAAGAGTTGCTACCAGCTTGTATTTCCTATTTATTTGTTATTTGTTATTTTTATTTTATTTTTAGTATCATTTTTAGCTTTACTTTTTTTTTTTCCATCTGTTTTATTACTCTTGTATTTTACAAATCAGATTAATACTTTTTCAAGAGCTACATCAAGAATAGGTATGACCAAGGGGCATTTCGTTAGGCTCTTCATAGCTTCCCCTTTCCTGTGAGGGAATGCGCATTGAGATAATTTTAAAAAATTTTTTTTATTCCCATTAATCTACCTAAAAGATGATTCCATAATATATGTTGGTTCGTTCGATTTTCTGTTGTTTTGAATCTTTTTTCAAAGAATTTTCTTGCTGATGGTGACATTTTTTTTTCTGCATGTCTTTTGGTTCAGTTTTTCATTTATTTAATGTCAAAGACAGGCTTCAAGCTCTTGATCAACAGCCAGTCTTCACGAGGAACGCTGTCTCTGAAAGCAGGGTCCTTCAGCACGTCAATGGAAGAACGGGTAATGTGGGAGAACAGGTCATCCTTCTCGTCAACGTGACGGCCCCAAGTGGGCTGCTGTCCAGAGGGCTCGCCGAGACGCATGGCAACACCAGCGTTGGCCTGGCCCTTACGCACCATATCGACAGACTTATGGTTGACTTCCAAAGAGACGACCTTACCAAGGGGAAGGGTAAGCTTGGCACCTGTAGCGGGATCGGTCTTGACAACCGTGATGGGAGTTCCAACACGGACGGAGCCAGAGACAACATCAACACCAATAATCATAGGGTTACGCTTGTTGATGATCTGAATAGTCTTAAGGACACAGGGGTAGATGGCAGAATCGGCGTTATCCTTACGCTTCTTCTCAAGGAGCTGCTGTTGGTAGGCAGTGAAAGAGTCAAACAGATGGTAGATAATATCGGCACTGAAAATCTTAATGTGATTTTCTTGAGCATATTGCTCAGCTTCCTTGTCAATCTTAACATCGAAAGCAAGCATTAAGGCGTACTCGGGAGCCTTCTCCAGCATAGCAGTTGCACGCATGATATCACGCTTGTAAACAGGTCCAATAGAAATGGCCATAACAGGAATCTTCATATCCTTCAGGAAATCCAGCAGAGCCTCCAGGGAACCCAGGGTAGATGCTTGGACGCAGACACCACGACCGCTCTTGTCTACTGAATCCAGCAGACCAGTAAGATCGTCCATAATATCATCCATCATCTCCTCCTCATCATCATCTGGTCCAACAAGCAGTAGACGAGAACCAGCAACAGCCTTCTCAAGATCGGGAGCAACAACCTTGACACCAAGAGCGGCCTTGACCTCCTTGTGGTGAACATACTGAGACTTGATACGAAGCTCACGCAGAGGCTGGGGAGTAAGCAGGGCACGGACGTTGGTAGCAATTGGACCGTTCTGTCCACATAGTACAATACGATCACCCTCTCTGAGAATACCGTTAGAAAGAACCACATCAATGGTAGTTCCAAGACCATCGATAACCTTAACTTCAAGAATAGTAGCCTCGAGTTCAGATAGATACATAAGCTGCTTGCTCATTCTGCTCTGAGTAAGGTCCAGAAGCAAATAGAGCAAATCAGGAACACCTTCACCAGTCACAGCAGACGTAGGAACGATAGAAACGACCTTACCAAGGTTCTTGTTCTCGTAGTAAAGTTCCGAGTTAAGACCCTGTTCAGCAAGAGCAAGTTTTGCCTTAGCATATCTGTCTTGGAATTCACGCTGCACAGCAGAAGACTGTCTTGCAAGAGAGTCACGGAAGGAGTTGTTGGGGAAAGTCTCCCACTGGTAAAGACGATCGATCTTGTTTAAAGCAACGATGAAAGGAGTCTTACGATCTCTCAGAAGCTTAATGGATTCGAGGGTTTGAGGTTCCAGACCGTGCATAATATCAATAACAAGGATGGCCATGTTACAAAGAGAAGAACCACGAGAACGGAGATTGGAGAAAGACTCGTGACCAGGGGTATCGATAACCAAAAGACCGGGCACATTGTAGTTAACATCAACATATCTCTTCATGACCTCAGTCTTCTGCTCAATAGCATCAATAGGGAAGTAAGTGGCACCAATTTGCTGAGTAATTCCACCAGCTTCACCTTCTTGAACATTGGTTTGACGAATTTTATCTAGCAGCTTAGTCTTACCAGTATCGACGTGTCCTAGAATAACACAAATAGGGGATCTGAGGTGCTTCTCGTTACCCTTAGCCAAAGCAGCCTTGTATCTCTCCTCTCTCTTCTCAGCAACCTCATCCTTTCTTGCACGAGCCTTTTCAGTAGCCTTCTCAAGAGCAGTAAGAGTAGTAACATCCTCAACCTCCTCCTCTTCCACTGGAGCAGTCTTCTTTTCAGCCACCTTGAGTTCTTCAACCTTCTCAGTGACCTCCACAACAGGCTCAGGTTCTTCAGCGGGGGCCTCTTCGTTACCTTCAAGCTCCTCCCAGTTATCCTTTACCTCGCCATCAGAGTCAAGAGCTGCCTCCCAATCTTCAAGCAAAGGTTCGTCTTCGGCAGCCACTGGTGTTGCCTCAGCATCTTCTTTCTTAGGTTCGATCTTAGCAGGTTCAGGTTTCTTCTCTTCAACTGGGGTAGGCTCTGGGGTTTCCTGCTTCTTAGGATTCCTCTTCTTCTTTTCGTAAACAGGTCTCTTCTTAGTAGCAGTGGTAGTACCATCGGCAGACAAGCCTTCGACAACCACACCGGATTCCAGCAGCTGCTTGCGTCGTCTTTCGGCAAGTGCAAGGGCCTCTTTCTGCTTCTTAGTGAGTAGTTTACCAGCAGCTCGAAGCTCCTCTCTCTTTTGCTTTTCTCTCTCCTTCTTTCTAAGACGAGCTTCTTCTTTCAATCGTTCTTCCTCCGCGGCCTTAGCCTCCTCCTCTTCTATCCTCTTCCTCTCCTCCTCTTCAGCGAGTCTTAGAGCCTCGGCTTGCTCCTTCTGTGCTTGCAGACGTTTTTGCAGAGCTGCGGAAACAGATGACTTCTTCTTTGACTTTGGATCTGCCTTCTTTACCTCAGGTTCAGGAGATGCGCTGGCTGCTTCCTTCTTAGCTTCAGCTCTCTGCTCAGTCATGGCGACATTTGCAGCTTTCTGAGTAGCCTTCTTGCGTTCAGCTTGCTGTTTTTTCCTCAGCTTTTCTTTTTCTTTCTTTTCCTTTTCCTTCTCCTTCTTACTCTTTAATTGAATAGAGGCCTCAGCAGCTGCCTTGGCCTCAGCAGCCTTAGCTTCTTCCTTCTCGTCCTTCTTCTTCTTGGATTTTGCAAGTGCGGCCATCAGGTCATTGGACGGTTCCTCGGTAGGAGGCACACTAGTAGCTGGGGAGGGTGTGTTTTCGGACACGCCGAACTCCTGAGGAGTGGTATCCATGGCTTCGTCATCCGACTCATCAAAGTAGGAAGGCTTGGACTTCTTATCCCTAACAAGGCGTTAGCAACTTTTTCAAATTTTGTATTGAGCTCTAAACTCACTTCTTTGCCATTTTGATCTAGTTAAATTCTGTCTTTTCTCTACTAACTGAGAGAAAAATTGATGTCTAGACGGAAATAGTTTGATACTGGTTGAAATGTTCCTCAAACTGGACACTTCGTTGATATCAAAAGGTGGTGTAAAACTCCAAAGAAATTTTACTTCTCACTATTTTTTTCCATATTCGAGTTGGATCAAAGGCAGGGTAACACAAATTTTCACTCCCGTTGTCTGCGTATAATTGGGAATCACAGTATCAAGTAGTGCAAGGAAGTGAGTCAAGAACACTCATCAGTCGGTGGCAAAACTCTCCATATATCTGATTTGATCTTTATTTTTCAAATTGCAGTCTATTCATGGCAGTTAGCGTATTAATTACCTGCTGGAATTACTACTGTACATTCTAGGTGAAACTTGATCATTCCAAGTTGTCGTTGTATTTTTTTATCTAAGCGTAAATTTCAGTACGGAAGCAATATGGGCTTTAATTTTTTTTCATGATGAAAGATCAGAGAGAATTTAAAACTAATTCTTCTTCAACTTTGACAAAAGCACCTTTCAGCTTATATCAAGCAGTTCACACCTTTCAACATGGCTACTATCGTTGATAAGATTAAGGCCATCGAAGATGAGATGGCCAAAACCCAAAAGAACAAGGCCACGAGTTTCCATTTGGGTCAACTCAAAGCCAAACTTGCAAAATTAAAGCGTGAGCTTCTAGCTGGCCCTTCAGGCTCTGGTGGTGGCGGCGGCGGTCTTGGATTCGACGTCTCTCGTACTGGTGTTGCCTCGGTTGGTTTTATCGGCTTTCCTTCCGTGGGTAAATCCACTCTGTTGAGTAAGTTGACAGGCACGCATAGTGAGGCCGCCGCTTATGAATTCACCACTTTGACGACCGTTCCCGGTGTCATTCAATACCATGGTGCCAAAATTCAAATGCTTGATTTGCCAGGAATTATTGAAGGAGCGAAAGATGGTAAGGGTCGTGGTAAACAAGTCATTGCCGTCGCCCGTACTTGTAACTTGATTTTTATCGTCTTGGACGTCAACAAGCCCCTCCAGCATAAGAAGATTATTGAAAATGAGTTGGAAGGATTTGGAATTCGCATTAACTGCGAACCCCCGAATATTGTATTCAAAAAGAAGGAAAAGGGTGGCTTGCGTATCACTAACACTGTACCTTTGACTCATTTATCGCCAGAAGAGATCAAGGCTGTTATGTCCGAATACCGAATCAATTCCGCCGATATATCATTCCGATGTGATCCTACTGTAGATGAGCTCATTGATGTTTTGGAAGCACAAAACCGACGATACATTCCTGTGGTTTATGTTCTGAACAAGATCGACTCTATTTCCATCGAAGAGCTTGATCTCCTCTCCAAGATTCCCAATGCTGTTCCCATTTCTTCAGAGAATGGCTGGAATCTTGATGAACTTCTTGAGGTCATGTGGAAACGCCTTAACTTGGTTCGCGTATACACTAAGCCCAAGGGCCATGCTCCTGATTACGAACAGCCAATTATTCTTAGAGCCAATGCCTGTACAGTGGAAGACTTTTGCAACCAGATTCACAAGAGTTTGGTTGAACAATTCAGGAACGCCAAGGTCTATGGTACTAGTGTCAAGCATCAACCCCAACTTGTCGGACTTGCACATACTCTATGCGATGAAGATGTCGTCACCATCTTGAAAAAATAATGAAACCCATTTACGAAATTCCATATAATTTATTACAATTATGATCATCCTTATTTGGTCAACATTCATCCAACAGTTCTAAACCTTTTTCTGGCTAGAAAGCAATGCATAGAGTAACTGGAAAGCGCGGATAAGCTAAATGACAGATTGTAAACAGCCGCCAATAGGTTCAATTACTCAGATAGAGACATTTGTTAGACTGAGTTCTCAAAATGAATCCAAAGCTTCATATTCCATAATTGAATAATGGCTGGCTGCTAACGTCTATAAAGTACATAAACCGCAGTTGACATATAACAAATAATAATAATAATAATAATAATAAAGAAAAATTGAAGAGGCACAGCATTCTGGGGGAAAAGTTCTTCCCCTTGGTGTTTTCGTCGGGAGGACTCATGACCAAAACTGTCTTGAGGACATGCAAGGCACTCACTCGCAGCCTGCGAGAGTCGCAGCGCTCCTTTGTTGAGAGGGGGCTGACAGCCCGGCCCGCGCGAGAGAGAGCTCGGAACCACTACGTCACCGCCCACCGATCCCAAAGGGATCCTTTGAAGAACCGGCTCAAGGGGAAATAGCTATCAAGACCCTCTAGGCCCTTTAGAAAATCTGCACCACTAACGAACTCGGGCCTCCCGGGGATCTTAGCTGGCTGCTAACGTCTAAGGAGTATAAGAAAACCATAGTTGACACATAACAAAAGTATTTAAATAAAGTCAGTTAATCGTTTCAAGGTGTAGATTATTGGTCTGATAGTTCAGCTAACGCTACATATTTGGTACACTGGCACCTCTAATTTTTACAGTAAGTGCTATGGAGTTCTTTTTTTACTCAAGTCTTTGAATCGTACAAATATATCAATTGATACTTGTCATTAAATGCGATAAGCAATCTGCTATCTCTATTGATCGTACTGTTAATGATTTATATGATTAGTCATGATATGCATTGAGATTATGCAATAATAATAAGGCACCGACTTTGGACTCATAAAAGTCCCCTTATTTTTATGACGCCATGGCCAACCAAGGATGTCATAGCCTGACAGGTCTAGTAAATACGTGATTATGCCAATATTAAGCGAACATACTGCTTGGTGTTTCTTGGGAAAATGAGATTGATGATTCGAACATTGAATGGTGCAGTTTTTTTTGTTAATTTACTCTACCAGAGGAAGTTACGTGGAACACCATCGGCTTCCTACGGTCAAAAGATATGACCTGTTTGACCTGTTTGACAAGCAGTACAAGTAATTTACTCAAGGAGAGCAGTTTTGCTACTGCTTTATTGATGATCAATCTTGATTGCATGTCCAAAATTTGGAATTTTTTTTTGATATCCCTCATCACTTATTAAGCTTGAAGTATTGAAACAGACCGCCATCATGATACTCAAGCGCTTATCGCGGTGCCAGGAGTATTGAAGTTCATTCCGTTCTTGCATTTTATCTCCTGCGTGCCGTGCCGTTGTAAACATTGAACAACGTGCAACGCAATGATCGGCATGCATCGTGAATGGTCAGTATTGTTGGCAAGGCGGTGAAAAAGCAGATAAAATTGAACGGCACAATGAATATCAATTAGCACTTTGCAAATCTTTCCCTATCCAAGTTGTGGAGAGTCGCCGTATGTTTATTGAGCTCTTATAATATATCCTTCTTGTCATCGATATGATAGCACGACATACATACATGCACAATGAAAGAGAAATTAATACAGAGCTTTAGGCTGTGATGTTTTTGACAGGGCGATCCTGGGGTCAATATGTAAATGAGTGTCGATGGATTTTGTATACAAATATTCTGTAGCTTTTTCTTGTACCCATTCGAGGTTCGAACCACAGGACTTTGCAAACCCTTTGCTTTCATGTACGGAAAACCTGACAGGGATAGTGATACTCAGCTACAAATATGCGAAACCTCCATTGCAAGGATCTATTTTTCATTTACAGCGTACAAGTTGCAGGTACCCTTCTATGCTGCACATAGGCTAACATATGCATGTATGTACTGTACATGTATCTAACCTTTAATGGCATTTAAGTTTTGATTGATGCCAGTGCTGAAAAATAATAGAAGTGCTCTATGATATAGATTAGGAATTGAGAGCCTAGGCGCCGGATGCCAATTGGTAACGAATTCATTGGATAGACCGAAATACCAAGTGAAATTTCGTTCAAAAATATTCCAGTAAGTGATAGCAGACTATTCTTGAAAGCTGTTCATGAAAACATGCCCTTCCTTCTTTTACCTATCTGTGCTCGCGTCTATGTATTTTATTGTTACTCTCGTATGCTATTTCAATCTTATTTCTCGCTCGACTTATCCCCCGCAATAATCCAGAAATTTTCAGACAGTTTTCACCCGACTTTTGAGCCGTTTCTAATAATTTGGACTTATATGATTTGATTGCTGCGGCACGGAAGGGTGCCGAATTCCAAGGTCAAATGTTGTCATTTAGCATTGAAGCATGCTAATATCAACTTGGCTTTGGCCAAACTGTATGGTCTTTCACCAAATTTATCAAAACCTCTCCTGCAGAAAATGCCACAACATCGCCTGGCCATATATCTTTCAGGCGGCTTTCTTGTCTCTCACATCACATGTGTCGAGCATGGAATAAGAAACTCAAGTAGCAGAAATTCCAAAAAATCGATGGCACTGGTGCCGCGCTATGATGGATCATCATTTGGAACAATTTGCCGACGGCACTTTTTCTTGTATGCCTGGGGAGCCGCGAGTTTACCTCTGTGCCGTGCCAGAAGCATTCACGATTGAGTTGGAATCGTGCGAACTGAGAATTTGAAGTAATCTTCACGTGTGCCTTTGTTTTCTTTTTCTGGTACAACTGAGCTTTTTGAAATGTTGTGCATATCAAACATGAGAAGATATCTAAAGAGTTACGTTCTAAATAAAAGATATAAATTGAAGCAATATTCTCTTTTTTTAATATCACAATCAAATTCACCCTCTACAACTATCAGTCTTATCTCTTACTTTGCTTTCTATTTCAATTTTTTTCTATTTCTGATTTCTTCGATCATGACTTCCAAAACCCTCTTTTCTTGGCCCAATTTGGCAATTACTTCTTTGGCCGTTTCGCATCTCCTTGTAGGAGGCGAGGCAATGGTTTTGCCTAGAAGTGATTCAAACGAAGTTATTAAAGGTGCTTTGCAGCTTGGATTCCAGGCCACTAGAGGCTCCACAGGTCACGGAAATCTTCCATCTTCCGCTTCTGATCTGACAAAGCGTGATGAAGATGTTCCTGTCGCTATTGACAATTACCACAGTTACTACAATATTGAAATTGGATTAGGCACCCCTGCGCAAAAATTCAACTTACTCATTGATACCGGAAGCAGTGACTTGTGGGTTATTGACTCTTCGAACTCTTATTGTGGCCAGATTGATTGCAGTGCTACTGGAGTATTTACTAAAGGTTCGTCTTCTACCTACAAATACAAGAATGATGAGTTTTTCATTCAGTATGGCGACGGAACTGTTGCTGAAGGCGACTGGGCGACTGATACCGTCACCTTGGATGGACAGAAGGTTCCTGGCTTAACATTTGGTCTTGGGCTCACTACAAACAGTTCTATGGGAGTTTTGGGACTTGGATACCCTCTTAACGAGGCTTCAGACTTTCAGGAGACTGATTCTTTCACGTACGACAACCTTCCCCAGTTGCTAGCCAAGCAAGGCATTATCAACACTCCTGCTTACTCGTTTTGGCTCAACGATATTAACGCTGAGGAAGGAAACGTCCTTTTTGGCGCTGTTGACCATGCCAAATACGAAGGAAATCTTGTCACTTTGCCCACTCAGTTTCATTCTTCCAGTGATCCGACCCCTTACGAATTTAGAGTTATTTTGGACCAAGTGACCTTTGATGGTACTCAAACTTCTAAAGTTCTATCTTCAAACATCCAGGCTTTGTTGGATACTGGTACCACTCTAACTTACTTTCCCTCAGACGTTGCTGACAAGCTGTTTACTCTCTTTGGCGGAGATTACGATTCTTCTTCCGGTTTTCAACTTACCTCATGCTCTCAGACTGGCTCTCTCAAATACAACTTTGGTACAGCTACTATCAATGTTCCTTTTGAGAGTTTGCTGATCCCTATTGACCAAATTGTGGATAATCCTACTTCCTCTCAGGCGGGTACCTGTGGTGTTGGTATTGTCGCTTCTTCTTCCGATTACGCCATTCTCGGTGATACTTTCTTGAGAAGTGCATACGTTGTTTACGATTTGAAGAACAATGAGATTGGTCTTGCGCAGACACATCCCAATGCAACCGCCTCTAACATTGAACTTATTACTGACACCATTCCTACTGGCTCTGGAAGTGCTTAACTGAGAGCAGTGCTCAGGAAGTAAATGGTTTTCATTAACTATTTCACTCACTTCAAATTCGGAAATTTTTTTTTTAAACCAATAACATCTATATCTTAAACAAATATATCTTAAACAAATACTTTAAACTACCTGAATCACAAGTTATGAACATATTGAATTTAACTTATACTTAGTTGGCAATTGGTATATATTAAAAAAACCTTCACTCAAGTTGAAAATAATGTGCTAGCCAAAACACAAAAAGCTCAGCATCAACTACGTGCAAATAGCATTTTTTTTCTTGTTCCCACAATTTAAAGAAATACGTTAAACGAACTAAATCATGAGCTATAAACAGTTGATATTGAATTTAACTTAAGCTTTGTTGACACTTGCCCTACAAGTTACATTCAAAAAAAACGTTCTACTTGTTCCCACAGTTATGCCACATCAACGTTACCTTGGGGCCAAAAATTGCACAATTGCGATTTCATTATCTAGAAAGCACAAGAATAAGATCTTATAACTTACAGTGTTGTGTGGATAACATGAACGCGCGGTGAACACCAACGGTAAAAAGGCCTACAAAGATGAGCTTCGAACTGCTCGCAAGGGCAAGCATAAACCTACTGACACTTCCCTTAAAAATTTACTTACAGGTTTACTAACTATCAGCACTCTTACTATATTCTACAACCTTTTGCCAAGAATCCTATGCTCTTTCACTAGAAGTGATCTTAGAAGGCCGTTGCCGATGAGCCTATCGGGGTGGAGTCAATATTTCGAGCCAAACTTTGGACTCGATTATTATTGTTATTTGTTATAGACCAACTATGGTCCAAGTACTCCTTAGACGTTAGCAGCCAGCTAATATCCCCGGGAAATTTCCCATGGGGAACATACACAAGCTCTATGGCATTCTTTCTCGGGGATTACTGGCTGATAAAATTTCCCACCCAAACCACAGCCACGTTAGACTAAACGACTCGGAGGCCTTAAAGATGATCCCTAAAAATAGCCTGACTGCTATATTGCCCGTTTTCAAGGGCACTACCTACAGTGTCGCTCCTCTTTACTTAGTCCATCATCCTGACACTAAAAAGAGGCCCAAGGGCCGATACGCACCTATACCTTATTCAAAACACCGGTGAAAGAAGTGGTTTTCATAACCCGGATTCCAACGGCACGAACTTCGAAAGAGCTAACGCTGACAAGGGGCGCTCTGACGACTCCAACACAACCCTTTCTGACAACAATACTGAGGATTCCACCACAAGCAAGGACAGAATGACTCAAGGTATGTAACCTGATAGGAGCTACAACAGCAATGAAGACACATTTCTGACCCTAAGGAACAGAAGTCGCATGGCGACGGACGACTTAAACGTGAGGAGCAAGTCCGAGAGTCCTGACTACGCCGAATCTAGTGAGAAATGAAGAACCCATGTCCAAGGCGGATACGTATAGTTCTGACATATTAAATTTCTATCTACCTATGCTCGGCCACTAGACTCGGCACCATGTAAACTTTCTTGTTTGGCTTCTCGCAGCTTTTCACTGCATTCTTCTGGTACCCCAATCTAGTCCGAACAATACCTCTGATTTCACTTCTCTAATTCGCAAGATAACTCGTAAGAAAAAACCCTTAGCCAAATATTATTCACTTTGTTCGTCAGTGGGGAGGGGTCAGTTTGCTGCTGCGAAGAATGCAACAACTACCTGCAGGCCAGCATTTGCTATCTAAGAGGCGTGAGAGACCCAAGTCGGGTGATACCTTGCGGAGAATAAACCTTCGCTCTTCGTTCGAAAGGCAGCTCACAAGCCTGTGTGCGGTGTCATCAACTTGCCCACAGCGTTCACAGTCGTAAATATCCTTCGAGGGCTGAATTTTTGAAAGGACTCGCCAGATGGGCTATGCCCGTTTCTCAGCTGCACTATCCGACTCAAAGCCCTTCTTGTCTCATTTTCCATAATGTCTCTTCTCTTCTCTTCAGCTCAGATGCCTTGATGCTGCACAAGCTTGGCATTTTTAACGACTTGTCGGTACCAATTTCCTGTGGAGCCATCGTCGTATTTGTTTTACCACTTGGAGAGTAATTTCTCCTTTGATTGTTGTATCAGCCTTTTTCTTTGTTCGCACTGTGTATTCCACCTCTCAGTGTATTTCTGCCTTTCATCGTCCGGTGCCCATGGTGCCATTCCTTCCAACGGCGAGGGCTCTCCACTTGTATCGAATTGTTCTGCGTACGCCTTCAATTTCTCACTCATCTGGACTACTGGGGATGCCTCGTGCTGTATATCAAACAATTGCCCTAGTGGGTTTGTTGGGGCAAGTCGATATATCAGCCTAATCCTCGTGGCTGCAATATGGACATGTCTCTTTCCTATCGCAGGGATGCCTGCCTCTAGCTCCATAGTGGCTATAGTCATTGTCCTCACTGCACCTAGCACTTGTCTTAACGCCCTGTTTTGTATCAGTGTGAACTTGTTGCAAAAACCCTTTATTAACTGTGGGTTGCAGATCTCATTTCCCTGTTCCATGATCGACCGCACGCATGCCAGTTATATTGACCTAACAGCCATTCCAGTTATACCTCTCCTTACTCTTCCTAGTCTTGCTATGATGCTCAAGGCTCCCTTCGCTTTCCTTAGGCACTCAGTATGTGTGCATAAAAGTTCAAGCGCCTATCCAGAATAATGCCCAGAAGTTTTGCCTCCTCCTCTGGCTCTCTTGATGTACCCCTGCTAACTTCAAGACTGCATTTTTTCTTTCCCTTTTCGTGGTGAAGTGAATATATCCCAACTTCTCGCTAAAATCGATGCGGGTTGACCTGGACTCTGCCCCCTCACAACATTCCTTCAAAATTCCACTTAATATTTTTCCGTTCTCTTTGATATCCCCACTCACGTAAACTGTAATGTCGTCAATAAATCCTGCAACTTCTGCACCTCTCTCTCTCTCTAATGATGTCGTATAATGGCGTTGTGTGCAAAAGAAAAAGCAAGGGAAAAATCGGTGATCCTTGCGGAAATCCAGTCTTCGCACTCCTCTACTGTCCAAGCGTGCCATCCACAACCATACTTGCCGTCCTCTCTGGCTCATAGGGACTTAATTAAGAAAAATCACAGGGATGCTCAAAAAAAAAAGAACGAGCGAATGAGGATACAAGCGATTAAGACGCGAACTCCTCCTCTCCCTTCAAAATCCAGTACTAACGTACCGGTTCACTACAAGTATAGCAAGGGAGTTAACAAGGGCAACTTGAATTTAGAGAACGAATGGTTAACTTCATTCACATTTCTTCATTACCTATACAAGGAAACCAAAGTTGTTATTGTACACAAGCCCGGAGGCCCACAAGAAATCAGCGTCGAAGGAATCAAGCCATTCGTCGAGAGGACAGGTGCAGCAGTCAACAGAGCAGCAGCTAAATTTAAGAAGTCATCATGCAGATCGACCTAAGACTGGCGAGGACAACGAAACTACGTCGTGAAAAACCTTACTAACGAAACACTATGTAGCTGCCGATAGACTCGCATTGAAAAAGTTTTATAGTAAAGATTACTTAGCAATTCCACATGATATCGAATTAAGGCTTACCGAGCTTGAAGAGAGTAAATTACTTGGCAACGTCACTCTCTAAGTCTCAAGCGCACTTTGAACAAAAATGATTTGTTTAGCGAGGAGTGTGTTACGTTCAAAGATCACTTTCCACTTGTTCCCACGCTTACGCAGAGTAATTTACAATTACAAAGCGTCCTTGTCCAGGGCTGCGGTACCTGGCCCGGATCTCAGGTACAGTACCGCCTACGGTCGCCATGTGCACAGGATGCCTTAACATCACACAATGGCGGCCGCAGAACGACTATCCCCGGCTAGTCAGGGCGTACCCTCAGTTCAGAACCCACCCTATTATTATTGCGCCAGTATGGCCAACCAAGGATTCCATGGGCGGACCGGTCTAGTAAATCAGTGATCATATCAATATTAAGTGAAATCAACTGCTTGTTTTGGAAAAAAGAGAGTGAGCATTAATTGGATGGTGCAAGTTTATTTTTTTGCTTTTATTACTTTACCAGAGAAAGTTAAGTGGGACACAATCGGCTTCTTACGATCAAAAGAGATGACCTGTTTGATAAACAATACAAGTAAATTACTCAAGCAGAACAATTACTGACACCGATTTCACTGTTCACGACGATCTGGTTGAGAAACAGTACGACGTTGAGATTAGGGACACGGGAGGAAGCTCATGCGGAAACAACCCTCTGAAAGTTCTCGAGAAAGAGAAGTTGAAGAGATAGAGCATCCTGGGGACATCTTCTCCCCATTGGTGTTTTCGCCGGGAGGCCTTATGACCGAAACGGTCTTTGGGGTTCTGCAAGGCACTCATTTGCAGCTTGCGAGAGTCGCAGCGCTCCTTTGTTGAGAAGAGGCTGGCAGTCCGGCTCGCGCGGGAGGGAGCTCGAAGTGGCAACGTCACCAAACGCCCACCGATCCCTTTGATGAACCGGTTCGAGGGGAAATGCCGTCTAGACCATCTAAGCCATTTAGGCGATCAGCACTACTAACGAACTCGGGTCTCCCGAAGATAGCTGGCTGCTAACGCCTAAGGAGCCATAGTTGATATTAAACGAATAATAATAATAATAATGAGCTTTATTGAAGATCAATATTTAATTGAGCGTCCAATATTCTGACTTTTTCTTGATATCCAATTTCACTCATCGTCACTAATTAAGCCTGAAGTATTGGAAATACGATGTTCTGAAACACTGCAGACCTCCATCATGATACCCAGGTGCTTATCATGGTTCCAGGAACTTGGAGTTCATTCCGTTCTTGCATTTATCTCCTGCGTGCAGTACCGTTGTAAAAATATTGAACAATGTGCACGCAACGCAATGATCGGCATGCATTGTGAATGGCCTGTATTCAAATGTTGTTGGTAACATTTGAAGGCGATGAGCTTTAGAAGGCAGATAAAATTGAATGGCACAGTGAATAACAATTAGCACTTTGCAAATCTTTCCCTATCCAATTCGTGAGAGTGCCGCCATACGTTTATTGAGATTTCATAATATATCCTTCTTATCATCGATATGAAAGCACTACATACATGTGCACAAAGAAAGAGAAATTAATACACAGAGCTTTAGGCTGTCGTGTTTTTGACAGCGCCATGGGGTCATATCAGTGAGTGTCGATGGATTTCGTATACGTATATTCCGTAGCTTTTTTTTTCTATCCATTCGAGGTTCACGGACTTTGCAAACTCTTTGCTTTCATGTACGGAAACCTTGACAGGGATAGTATAACTCTGCTACAAATATGCGAAAAAACCTCCATTGCAAGGAGCGATCTTTCACTTACAGCGTATAGGTTGCAGATACACTTCTATGCTACACACTGCAACAATTGAAATACGCAAAACCTCCATTGTAAGGATCGATCTTTCACTTACAGCGTATAAGTTGCAGGTACCCTTCTATGCTGCACATAGGCGACCATAGATATGCATGTATTTACTGTACTTGTATCTCACCTTTAATGACATTTAGGTTTTGAATGCTGCCAGTGTTGAAAAATACTAGAAGTACTCTACATCTTGAGAGCCCAGGTTCCGGATGCCAATCGGTAAAGAATTCGTTGAATAGACCGCAAGACCAGATAAATTTTCGATCGTCCATTGCAAAAATATCCCAGTAAGTGATAGAAGACTACATATGTTATTCATAAGAACATGCCCTTCTTTTAGTTATTCGATCTCGCGTCTATGTATTATATTGTCTCTCTCGTAGGTTATTTCAATCTTATTTCTCGCTCGACTTATCTCCACAATATTTCAAGAATGTTGAGACAGTTTTCACCCGACTTTTGAGCCGTTTCTAATAATCCAGACTTAATGACTTGATTGCTGGGGCACACATGGGTGCCGGATTCCAAGGTCAAATATGGTCATTTAGGATTGAAGCATGATAATATCAACTTGGTTCTGACCAATCTGTATGGTTTTTCACCAAAGTATTCAAAGCTCTCCTGCAGGAAATGCCACAACATCGCCTAGTCATATCGATCTTTCAGGCAGCTCTCTTGTCTCTCACATCACATGTATCGAGCATGGAATACGAGAGTTAAGTATGAGAAATTCAAAAAACCCGATGGCACTGGTGCCGCGCTATGCTAGGTCATTAATTGGAACAATTTGCCGACAGCATCTTTTCTCGTAAGCCTGGGGAGCGGCATGTTTACCTCTGTACATGCCAGATGCATTCACAATCGAGTTGGAATCGTGCGAACTGAGAATTTGAAGTTATCTCCACGTGTGCCATTGTTTTCTTTTTTTCTGAGCTTTTTTGTTGTTTGTGCATATCATGGGAAGTTATCTAAAGAGTTACGATCTAAATAAAAGGTATAAATTGAAGAAAGATGCTCTACTTTTTTAATATTACAGTCAAGTTCACCTTCTACATCTCCTACAACTATCTTATTTCCTACTTCCCTTTCTATTGCAGTTCTTCTCTATCTCCGATTTTTCCATCATGACTTCCAAAACCCTTTTTTCTTGGCCCAATTTGGCAATTACTTCTTTGGCCGTTTCGCATCTACTTGTTGGAGGCGAGGCAATGGCTTTGCCTAGAAGTGATTCAAAAGAAGTTATCAAAGGTGCTTTGCAGCTTGGATTTCAGGCTACTAGAGGCTCAAATATTCCATCTTCAGTCTCTGGTCTGACAAAGCGTGATAAAGATGTTCCTGTTGTTATTAATAATTATCACAGGTACTACAATATTGAAATTGGATTAGGCACCCCAGAGCAAAAGTTCAACTTAGTCATTGATACCGGAAGCAGTGACCTGTGGGTATTTGACTCTTCAAACTCTTATTGTGATCAGATTGATTGCAAAGCTGCTGGAGTATTTGATAAAGATTCGTCTTCCACCTACAAATACAAGAATGATGAGTTTTTCATTAAATACAACGATGGAACTCTTGCTGAAGGCGATTGGGCGACTGATACCGTCACCTTGGAAGGACAGAAGGTTCCTGGTTTAACCTTTGGTCTTGGGCTCACTTCAAACACTTCCACGGGAATTTTGGGACTTGGATACCCTGTCAACGAGGCGTCTAACTTTCAGAATACTGATTCTTTCACGTACGACAACCTTCCCCAGTTGTTAGCCAAGCAAGGCATTATCAACACTCCTGCTTATTCTTTCTGGCTCAACGACCTTACTGCCACAGAAGGAAACGTCCTTTTTGGCGCTGTTGACCATGCCAAATACGAAGGAGATCTTGTTACTTTGCCCACTCAGTTTCGTTCTTCCAGTGATTCCACTCCTTATGAATTTATGGTTATTTTAGACCAAGTTACTTTTGATGGTGCTCAAACTTCCGATGTTCTATCTTCGAACATTCAGGCTTTGTTGGATACCGGTACCACTTTCACGTACTTCCCCACAGACGCTGCTAACAAGCTGTTTGATCTTTTTGGCGCAGAATATGATTCCTCGTCCGGTTACCGACTTACCTCATGCTCTCAGACCGGCTTTCTCACCTACGACTTTGGCACAGTTACTATCGACGTTCCTTTTGAGAGTATGCTGATCCCTATTGACCAACTTGTGGATAATCCTACTTCCTATCAGGAGGGCACCTGTGGTGTTAGCGTTGTCCCTTCCAGTTCCAATTACGCTATTCTTGGTGATACTTTCATGAGAAGTGCATACGTGGTATATGATATGAAAAACCATGAGATTGGTCTTGCGCAGACTCGTCCCAATGAAACCGTCTCTGACATTGAACTTATTACTGACACTATTCCTACTGGTTCTGGAAGTGCTTAACTGAGAACAGTGCTCAGGAAATAAATAGCATGGTTTCCATTGGCTATTTCACCCACTATATTCCGAGATTTTTCTTCTTCTAAATCAATATTTTTCTTCTTCTAAATCAATATTTTTCTTCCTTAAACAAATATAACCTAAACAAATACTTTGAAGTACCTGAATCACAAGCTATGAACAGTTAAGATTGAGTTGAACTTATGCTTAGTTGGCACTTTTTTTTAGAAACCTTTACTTGAGTTGGAAGTATACTATGTTAGCTAAAGCACAAAAAGCTCAGGCATCAACTACGTGCAGATCTGCAATTGACATTTTTGTTCCTTGTTCCCACAATTACGCTGCATCATTAACACGAACGGCTGTGCCCCCGCGAGGGGACTAGCCAACCAGCATCAAGTTTCAAGAACCTAGGCAGACTACATGCGACTGCCGTGCGAGGTTCAAAGTTGGTACGCAAGATCTTTCGAAAGGCCTTAGTGCTAACCACCAGCTAAGTAGCCTAGGTACAGTACATGTATCATAATGCGCAGCTGCTAACAACAAAGACGACAGCCATAATAGGCCGGCAGTGCTTTCCCCTCGAGATCTCTCACGGTTGATCGATTACCAATCTACAACTAATCATTAATCATACAGATTACCTACTGTGCGCAATATGCGATATGCGTCTTATAGGACGACCACTTTCATAATTCACCAAAGTACACAATCCCCTCGAATGAAGACTGGAATTACAGCGAAGCTTGAATAAAGGCATCTCAAATTCAAATGAATCAGATTGCCTAAAAAAAACAAGTCCGTTATCAGAACTTAATCGGATCTAAGTTCGCGAACGATTTTCCAATTTCCCCAGCAATGACCCTCTAGTCATCATCCCTACAATGCGCTACCAACTTAAACTAATAGAAAATGAGGTTTATACAGCCTTATATCTTCAGGAATGTCACAAAGCTTTATGAAACAAGTTTCTGAAACACTAAGAATGGAAATGCTAAGAAAGGATCCGTCTAGCCAGTTCTGGCAGCCCCAAATCCATAACCCGTTCGCGACTTTCTACGAATCAAGATCCTCCCAATGCAAGGACATGGACACCTCTAAATAGAAATTACCGCTATTAGTTCCAAAAGCCAAGATCCTTGCATTATTGGTTTTGAAGGCAAAAATCCTAGCACTATTAGTTTCATGGCAAAAAAACACCTCCTCTTCCAAAAGATTACAATCCTCAATTGCTCACGTAAAATGACAGTAGGCCATTCATAACATCGCCTGAGTTGAAGCATGGGATTGCAGACTGTTTAAAAGAGTAAAGATATATAAAGCGAGCGTGAAATCTCGAAATAAAAAATAAATGGCAAGGCAATATCAAGCTTTACAATTGCAATCAGTCTTTTCTACCTTTAATTGTTATCTCCAATCACCAAAGTCACAATGCTCGCCTTTTCTACATTCAGAAACTCCACTCGCAATCCTGGCCCCGCGCGCGATCCATACTTCGTGGAAGACACTACAGCAGGGGCGCCGACCATCGACGAAAGTGATGAAGCTTTGGAAGGAGACATTCATGATTCCGATCAGCAACCCGCTGCTTCCCCTGTCGACAGTTCCTACACTGAGGGCAATTCCGATGACGATGAACCCCAAGACAACGGTATCGACGCTTACCATGTGTGCCCTGAAACCCACCTCTCTAGAGACAGGGGTAAGGCAGCCAACACAGAGGTTTGCCAGCAAAGCACCTCAACTCAAGGTCTTGGCGATAAGGACAAGGGCACTAAATCCAGAATCCGTCAAGAGCGTGCGCAGACAGAGGTCTTCGAGATATCAAGCATGAAGGATAACCTGGGTCACCGTTCCTCTCATCGCCAGTCTGCCTCACCTCTACCACTTTTAACACCTCCTACAGAGTCCAGCAATGGAGCCTCGGATATCGCTGAGATTCAATCCAGCGATAAAGAAGAAGACTGGAAGCCTTCGTCACCTACGACGAACGGAGTATCCACTACACCTAAGTCTCGAGAGGCGCATGTTCCCCCAAAGACCGCACTCGATGGTTATGACGACCCATCCTTTGAAACCTACAGGGGAAAATCAACACCTATCTCACCCGTTAGCGGCAAAGTAATCAAGAAAAAAGCTGAGGACATCCACGCGATTACCCAATGGCCAATGGATGTGGCCACGCAGTACGCCGAACGGATGGAAGAAGTTTTCCGTCTCAGACGCTGGGCTCGCTATTTTGGTATTAAGACAGATCCTGCCATGTTCGATTCCGCTACCACGGAACAACTCACCAAGGCTGTGAGGCAGGTTGAAGCTTGGAGAATCTATCATCCCGATAGGATGCCGAGCCGTGAATTTCATGAAATCGTTGAGACACATATCACATCCCCCCAAGAGCGTGATGCTGATTCAAACAAGCGGATCCTGGTCAACATGAATATCTCAAAAATCAACTTCAGGAGAAAGGGGTCCCCATGCTCCGAGTCAAACGTTCAGCAACTCTTTAGTTACCTTGGCGTTGCCATAATTACCAATAAAAGACAGCAGCAGATTCAGAAAGCTAAAGTCATGCAAAAATGGTGGGAAGAATGGGCTCCCTCTGATTCCTCTAAGGCAGGCATTAATAACCCATTTACTGGGCTTCGTCGCCGTGTGGTTGAATTCGAGTTCATACATTTGGGAGCTGATGAATTTGATATAGAATTGGTTAACCTGGCAATTGGATCAGACCCTAAATTGTTTCATTTCGATATGAAAAATATGGGTTGGCCAGGATTTGAAGATTTCGAGTCTGTCTTGACTGACAACATCCTGAAGCTCTACAAGACGGTGGGGATATCATCACTCAGTGATGATCGAATCCAAAAATGCGAGGGCCTTTTTGAGTTTGCCCGGTTGTTCGTTCCTGAACCCATTTGGCTAGAGGCATTTCGTTCAGGGCGGCCAACAAGTTTGAGGGACCTCATCGATCGGGTATATGCTTTGCACACATCCATCCAGTTTACGCAGCAAAGCTTGTACGAGTCATATGGCATCCTGAGCAAGGGTGGACTTATTGACAATGTTTTCAATCCTCGCTATAACAAAGTCAATCTTAACGAAGCCGCTAAGGAAACGATTCCCAACAATGCCATGTCCAGCCTGTTTCCCCATTTTAGACCAGTTACCGACAGCGGCGCTCCGCTCTACTTGGTCAACCATGAAACCAAGAAAAGGTCCCAGACTGACCAAAATGCACCATTGAATGTTAAAAAACCTAGAAACAATAATGGCGGTTTTGAGTAAGGGAACTCCAGCAACGCGAATCAAGCAGCTAGTGGAAAATAATTAGCAGACCGCACAGAAATTTTACCACCACAACCTTCCACTCCGCTCCACTACATTGGTGAATTACACTGCCTAAAATAGCTTATAATTAAGAAGTCATTATATAGGAACAATTTTTTTGATTGCAGGAATTAATATTTTGTATACCAACCTCGGAATCGATAACGGCGCGTAAGTAATTAGGGAGTCACTCTGTAGAATTCTGAAGTCGACTCTTGTTGAAAGTTAAGGATGGCCTCTCACGCGCATGAAGCCCACATCTTGAATTCTGCGCTATGTGCGTCAGTATTTCGCGATTGGCTAAAAGAGAGGCATAGGTTGTGAAGTTTTTATTCATTTTGAGACTCTAAGTGCTCTTTCAGTTAGATTATTCAGGTAAATAGGGCGCCCTTTTCTAGGAGCTGATCAACCTCGATGAAGCCCAGCCGCACCATTGTGACCCCTCTGCCTTCATTAACCCTTACATTCCTAGCTTTCCGAAATTTACTGGTGCCATAATTTTAAGAGTGAAGTCTATCTTCAAATGTGTTTCGGTCACTTTTAGTTATAAATCTGTTTATTGCGCTCTCTGAATCGCGTAGCATCCAAATTCACAATAATCTCAAGTTGAACCCGGTCTCTCGATTTGTTTACATGAAATTTTGAAATTTAGCACGAAATACCTGAAGTTCTTTCAAAAGTCTGTGCAACCGATGCCTCAACCTCAGCCAGCCGCCAAATAGCGAGGCAAAGAAAGCCAGATTGGAGATGTGGACTTAAAGCGCGTGAGAAGCTTTCTCTCAGAATCAAATTCCGAATTGCATAGTCACTCCCAAGTCGCACATGCGCCGTTATTGGTTCTCGTGGTTGGTGCACCACTTTTTCCGCTGCTGACAGTAATAATGAATCTCCTAACAGAATGGATTCTAACAAAAACGAGCTTGAATGACGCAAACCCTGACAGGGCCAACTCCAATGAAACGAACTTTAACATGAATCAAAAGGCATCAGCTAGATATACATGAAGATTTCAGTAGTAGTCACTTTAACCAACTAAGTATTCCGTTGCAGTACTTGCAAAGGCATTTTGGCACGTCTATTTGGAGAACCTGTAAATGCTCTCGGTTTATTTTCTGCCAAAACTGAGAGCACTACCGCATGCGTACGCTAGCGGGCCTTGGTTGACCCAAAAGTTAAAGGACTTCTCCTTTCTTCTAGCAATAGCATATCTGCAGGTACCCATGGCACCACTGTACGCAATTCCCACAGCCTGATGCCGTATAGAAAAAAAAACTCAGCACGGCAGCTTAGGCATTTCAAGCAGGAGTCAGATAGAATGAGTTTATGAAATGCCAGTGAGAGTTGACACTAAGCACTGATCAACCAAACATTTCATACACGCATATTACGTAGGGGATCCGTGATGTCTGTTATAAATGCTCGCTTCTTCTTCTAAGCATGTCATGTGCATTACTCTCACCATGCTAGTCATCGTCTCGCTATTCACTGAAATTTTGGATCTGGGATCAAAGCAGATTCACCTTGACCTGTGGTATCAGAGCTGAGTTTCAAATTTCTGCCTTATAGCTATATTTGCAAGTTCTGGTATTAGCATGTTGTTAGTCTTAAAACAGAGATGTCAAGGTGATTATTATGTGATGAAATACTACAAGCCATGACCAAAATATAAACAAATTTTAGCTTATATACGTCACGATACATTAGTGAGCAGATTAAAAAGTTAAGAAATTTACTGGCCAAAAAGCTTGCTACTTGTTACAGCAGATCAAGAAAGGATTCAACGGCTCGGAGTCTCTGTCACTTCCCTCTAATTGATACAGTCTAGGCCATTTAGACAATCAGCACCACCGCTAATGGACTCGGGTCCCCCGGGTATCCTGGCTGGCTGCTAACGTCTATAGAGTACGTAAACCGCAGTTGACATATAACAAATAATAATAATAATAATACTGCAGCATAATTTCGGAGTTGATTGCCTCTTTTTGAAAACACATTTAAATCTGGCCCCCTAAAGCCTGGTTCACGCCATTTATTTGATTTGCTTTTACAGTAAAACTCTTTACAACAACTATGATGATGTGCAACAGCTATTTTGTTTTAAAACCCCAATTCGAGTGGAAGTGCCGTCTATTATATGATGATATCAGGTAGGCAAGTTGCACCAGTTTGATAACATCTCAAAGATAGCGTCAAAGAGTCAAGCAAGTAGGCAAACACATTAAGTGAATGAATGTAAATGGTGTGAATTAGATCTAGAGGACGGAGTCACTAGCTGGTCTTTGGAAGAGGGTCTTGTTATGAATTAGTTCAAGTAGAGCTAAAAAATGGTCAAGAAAATCGAGAGAAAAGTAGTGAAGAAGAATAAAAAATTGCTAACGCAGATTTTTGTAGTCCTTATAGAACCAGGCTTTGAAAACAGGTAAGATGATGTCGTGAGGCATTATCAAGGACAAAATCAAGTAAATGGCAATAAATCACGGTAAAGGATGTACCATTACTACTCCTAGCAATCTGGTAAACCAATTAGACGATCGGCGCCACCAGCGAACTCCAATCCCCTGGAGATCTCAGCTGGATCCTGAACCATCTGATTCAATAGAGAAATTCTAGCTGATATACTAGTAATAACAATCAAAAATGAAATCACTCGTTGCTGATACTACTGGAAGTCATTGTGCACGCTGTATTCGACACCCACATTCATCTTAAGATGATCTCCCATTTTAGTAACTGTTGCCACCACAGCCCTTTTACCGCCCGACTGCCAATTAATAGTGACTTACAAGCAGAGTTGGCCGCCACTTGGGCCACATGCTGAGCGCGCACAGGATTTTACCAGCAATTTTTTGAAAAAAACTGTATTAAGATGGACCTTACTTCTTGCAAGATCACCTCTAGCAAGGGTACGTCATTCAAACTTCAAATGTATTTTTTTTCAAGTTTTGTTCGTGAGCAACCAGTGTACAATCCCATGTCCAATTGGAATAAACCAATTTCGTTTCCAGCTCACGAATTGGTTAGTACTACTATCAAGCAAGAGAACAAGAATAGGCAAACTCATATTTGCAGTTGAGTTCTACTACCACCAATAGCTATGGTCGGTCTGTTGTTCTCCTTTGGGATGATTGGCCCCCGATTATCCCTTGCCTTCCGCACGCCCAGAGGCGTCCACCTTTTAGAATAATTCAGTAGTGAATTTTTGTGCACGTTGGGATGTAGAAACAATTGAGGGCATTCCAGGTTAGGCACTGGCGCCAGGTGTGTCCGGACAGTATCCAATTCCCTATTTTACTTGCATTCCATCATATTTTCCATCATTTTTGTGTTTATTGTTGTGGCTGTGGGGATGAAGCAAAAAGTCGTTTGGGATACGATGAACAAGAGGGAAAAAAAAAAAAAGATGAAACGGACAAAATCGCTCACCGCTTGTAGTTGTAGACAACGGCATAAGCTGGAGAGTGTGTGTTGTCGACTAGTCGCGATATTATGGAGGCCTTGTTGTGCTAGTAGCAAACAGAGCGTCGCCATCAACATTTCATGCTTCATTTTTCATAGTACGATAGTCTTTGGTGGAATGCCCGGCGAGTGATGTCGATGATTCTCATGATGGTGCACGGCTCTGAAAAAAATGGGCTGGGAATTGAAAAAGAAATTATAATGCTGCGTTCATATCGCGATATATTTTTTTTGATTTTTACTGCCAACGCTACTGTGTGCTCTTTGGAAGTTTGGCCTGTTTTCACTTCACTCACTTGTTTGATTCTCGATTAAAGCGGATTTCCTCTCATTCTATTGAATATATAATGATCCATTCTAGTGGCGACCATTGCAAGTTATGGTTGTTTGAAGTCCAAAAGTTTCTGGGAAAATGCCGCCATCCATGTAAACACGTACTACCAGTACCGATATCATTCCAGCTATGGAAAGTAAAGTTCGTTGTATCGAAAATATGGCACGTGAGTCGAGACATACAATGAGCACACCAGCATTTGGATAGAATATTGTGTTTCACATGAAAAAAAAGATGAAGAGCTAGCTATAAATTCACGATATCGACGAATAGTAAAGTAAATAGTGCCGAGATATTGAGTCGCGAGCATCTAGTCTACTACGTCATAGGCAGGCAAAAGTAAAGGGGTGTGCCGTGCTTGAACTTTGAAATAATTAGCGAAAACAAAACAATCAAGCGTATATGGGGGTCCTGGAGCATCGATGCTGATAACAACTTTTTATCACTTGTGTTGAGAATACATTTGGGTACATTTTGGCAAAATTCATGAAAATGCAAGGCGTTCCTCAAAGTGCCTGCAAAGTGTGCGCGTTTCTCTATCTCGCTGCCCGAGGTCCCTTTCCGTCTGCCTGTGTCGCCATTCCCCAAAGGGCAACACCAAGAGGAGGAGCAGTCGAGTACCTGACGAGTGAGAGCTGTGCGCACAGCCCCCAAAGCCTCCCCTCTGGTGTTTCCTGGCATGACTGGGTAATTCCTAGGCTACTGTGTGTGTCCCAAGTATTCAAAGTTCAAATGTTGATATTTCTGCCCATGCATGCTCAAAGCTTCCCTCTGCGTTTCCATCTCCCCGTAGTGCGTGGGTCTCCCTCCTATCGCAGAAAGCTGCCTCGGGGAAACAGTTGGCCGCACGCATGCTTGCAAAGCTTAATTTTCTTACTTTCGTCACTTGTAACACAAAGCCGTTCGTGGCTCCTACAACGCGAGCACTGAAAATGGTTCTTGGTACGCAGCTCTGGGGTACTAACTGCCAGCTGAGAAGCGCTACAAACCAAGACTGAACTAGTATTTTTGATTGTCTTTTTCGCAGCTTTTTCCTGTGATTTGTTTTTGGTGCGAACTGCGCCAATGCCTGTGGAAACACCTCCCGCTCTGGCTGGCGAGTGCTGCCATGTTTACACAGTGGCCATTGGTCGCGGGGCTCGTTGAGTCTCCAAAGCGTCGTCGCCAGTGGGCCAAGTGAACTGTTGGCCAGCAAAATTCGCTCAAAGCTCTTTTTCCTTTTTCCATCCAAATTTACGTCATGGTCCTCTTTGGGGCCTGCATATATGCGGCTACGTGCACATGAAAGCCTAGCCAAATAATGCAAAATTTTTTTTATTTTCATTTTTTTTCATTTTTTTTCTCCAAATCCTTCACTGTTGTAATTCATTTCAGGCAAAATAGCACCAATACAGCTCTATCGCTATTTCAACCACTTCCCAAACAGCTGGACGTGGCTTGCTGTCTAATACGTGGCGCGGTAATAATTCTAGACCAAATGGAACACAATCAGCACTGCATCACCGAACTTGGGCCTCGAGCGTAGAAATGGGGTAATATGCTGTAAAATTTTCAGCCAATCAAAAACCGCTCACCCCTTTAAGTTGTGAAAACCAGTCACCTCTTCATATCCCCAATTTCGGTCTGTTTGTGAACTTGACCTTGGAATTGGCCCTACTACTAACTGGTGATGTGTAAAAAAAATAATGCGATAAAATCCTTTAATATGGCACAAGCCATGTAGCTATATAATCCTGGCGTTCGCCCTTGTAATTTTCAAAAAGAATATCCACACTCGTCTTCATCTTTTAGCCACATACTCTTCAGCAAAATAACTACCAACTCTTGTTTCGTGCTAATGTCTGAGGTGGACCTTGAAAAGCAGTCAGCGGTTGCCGACATTCGCCAAACCTCCCCTGAGCAGAGCGATGTCAAAGTTCAGTTCCAGGATACTCCGCGCGGACGCAAAGCCCCCCATTCGTCTCTCAATGAGCGTCGCTCAAGGTCACTTTCACGATCTAGACAGCGCGATCCTGAGGTAGTTCTCCCTGCGCTGTTTAGGACCGTGTCTTATGGAGTAGATGAGCAGATCAAAGAGCGTGACTCCAAAAAGCCTTCCTCCGAGACTCCATACAACTCCAAGGCGGCTCAGAAGGCCGTCGACGCGTTTTCGGAAATAGAGTGGCACGCATTAACATCAGAACAGGTTTCTGAGGAGCTCAACACTGACCTGGACCATGGCTTGAATGCTGCGCAGGTTCAAGAAAATCTGGCCAAGTACGGAGCAAATGCCCATTCCCCTCCCCCTAACCGCATTTTCCGCAAACTTCTTGTTTGGTGCTTTGGAGGCTTTGGAAGTTTGCTGCTGGTAGGTGGTATACTGTGCTGCATTTCCTGGAAGCCTCTTGGTAACCCCGATCCAGCTTCTGCCAACTTGTCCCTAGGTGTTGTGTTGATCATCATCTTTTTTCTCCAAGCCTCCTTCAACGCTTGGCAGGACTACTCCTCTTCGCGTGTCATGGACTCCATTTCCACAATGGTTCCCGAGGACACGCTTGTTATTCGCGAAGGTGTCAAGGAAGAGATGCCTACTAGTGGTTTAGTTCCGGGTGATTGTATCATTATCAAGGCCGGTAATAAGGTCCCTGCCGATGTGAGAATCGCAAATGCGTCCAGTGATTTGAAGTTTGACCAGTCTATCCTTACAGGTGAATCAAAGCCCATCGAAGGCCTAACCACTGCAGAGGCACCAGGATCCAACTACCTGGAGGCTAAATGTATTGCCTTGCAGGGTTCATACTGTCTTACTGGTACTGCCCAAGGTATAGTAGTGGCTACTGGTGACAACACTGTGTTCGGAAGCATTGCCAAGCTGTCTTCAGCCCCCAAGCCTGGCTTCACCCCTATCCAACTTGAAATCATGCGTTTTGTTTTTTTTGTGGTCGCCGTTGTTCTATTTTTGATCATCGTCGTTATTGTCGTCTGGTAAGTTTATTGAATTGGATTTGGTTTTTTTCAGTACTAACATCACAGGGCTGCTTGGATTAGAAAGGACTACCCTGATTGGATCAAAGTTCAGGGTCTTATCATTGACTGTGTCAGTGTTGCTGTTTCATTCATTCCCGAAGGACTTCCTATTACTCTTACTACCTGCTTGACCATTACTGCTGCTGCAATGAAAAAGCACAATGTCCTTTGCAAAAGTTTGTCCGTTGTTGAGACGCTGGGTTCCGTTAGTATCATCTGCACAGACAAGACAGGCACCCTCACCAAAAACAAAATGGTTGTAACCAATTTTTCGGTTGGAATTAAGGAGTTCGTCATTGATGCAATCACTACCGTGAATCCGCATCTTGAGCGCCCCTCCCAGTCTGGCTTGAATCAACTTCAGGCTGTCGCCGCTCTCTGCAACGCTGCTGAATTTGCCCCTGCGAAAGAAAATGAAAGCGTTATGGATCGCACTGTTATCGGAGATGCCACGGACCAGGCGTCACTTCGCTTTGCAGAACAGATTGCTCCAAGTCAAGAAATCAGATCTCTATGGCGTATTGTTTATGAGCTTGCCTTCAACTCCAAGAACAAATTCATGATAAGGTTGATGGAAAACGTGGAGAAACCAGCAGACTACTCCATGTTCGTCAAGGGAGCTCCTGATGTTTTGATGCCAAAGTGTGGATTCTATATTGATGAGGAGGATAATGTTCAAGAAATGACTCTTCAAAAGCTGAATGAAATGGTTGCCTTGCAGCGCAAGTGGTCTACAGAGGGCAAGCGTGTTATTCTTCTTTCACGAAAGAATGTTCCTCGAGACTCTCTCGATGTGTCCAACGTTCAGAGCACGACTTTTGCGCTTTCTGTCATGAGCAAACTGAATGCTTCTGATATGATTTTGGTTGGTTTGATCGGCATCAGTGATCCCCTCAAAGAAGACATCCCTGATGTTATGTCTACCCTCCACGCGGCTTCCATTCGTGTCTTTATGGTCACCGGTGACTATGAGCTTACCGCCGTCTCTATTGCTCGCCAGTGTGGGTTGGTTACTTCAAGGCTTGAAGATGTTGATAACATTGATAATTTGGACCCTCAGTTCCCTATTAAAGAAAAGCGGTCTCGTATACCTGATCCCAACATTATTGAGCGCGCCATCGTCATCAGTGGACCTGAGATTATTAAGATGAATGACAATCAGTGGGAGCACCTGGCACTCTATAATGAGGTGGTGTTTGCGCGTACTACTCCTGAACAGAAGTTAAGAATTGTTAAGGAACTCCAGCGCCGCAAGCACGTCGTTGGTATGACTGGTGATGGTATTAACGATGCTCCCTCTTTAAAGGCTGCCGACGTTGGTATTGCTATGGGCAATGGTTCAGATGTGGCCATTGAGGCTGCTGACTTGGTTCTACTAGAGTCTTTCTCCTCCATTATCCAAGCTCTTAAGTATGGCAGACTGGTCTTCGATAACCTCAAAAAGACTATTATCTACTTGATTCCTGCTGGTACATTCTCTGAGATTTTTCCTGTCCTGTTCAACATCTTCCTTGGCTTGCCTCAGGTGTTGTCTTCGTTTCTCATGATTATCATCTGTTGTCTAAGTGACTGCGGTGGTGCCATGACTATGGCCTTTGAAACTCCTGAAAAAGACTTGCTTACTCGCAAACCTCGATCTATTAGTGGCGAGCGATTAGTCAATCTTCCTTTGATTTTCCACGCATACTTTTTCATTGGTATCATGGAGTGTCTGTGTTCCATGTCGATGGCGTACTGGTATTTCAAGCGTCAAGGTATCCTATTTGGAGATATTGTTCTAACGTTTGGCAACTTGCCATCACATATTGATCCGGATCATTTCACTACTGTGAGCAACCGGGCTTCGTCCATCTACTTTGTAACTCTAGTTATCATGCAGATGTTTAATCTGATGGCTACGCGCACCCGCTACCTGAGTATCTTTCAACATCCACCCTTTTTCAACAAGCAGACGGCCAATTACTACCAAATCCTGGCGATTTTGTTTGCAATTGTCGTCATTTTTTTCTTCAACTACATTCCTTGGTTCCAGAAGGTTATCAGCTCAGCCACAATCCCCGTTGAGTACTTCTTTTTGCCTGTTGCATTCGGTATTGGACTGCTCACTATTGATGAATTGAGAAAGCTGATTGTGAGAAAGTATCCAAAGTCAATTGTTGGAAGAATGGCGTGGTAATGTTCGACTACACATCTTAAATTCTTTAGGGGCAAATAGAGTAACGCCCATTCCATTTCTACGTTTTATAATGACAATTAGTTTTCAAGAATAAAATCACCTTGTGGAAATTATCAAAGACAAATTTTGAATACTGTGAGCAGCTGCTAGATAGTGTATTATAGTGTATTACCTTCTTTTCTACTTCATGTTCAAGTTTAGTTGGATAACGGCTCGACCCTTAGCTACATGCCCAATCGTAAATTGTGAAAAATACTACAAGAATAGGGATATGCACAGTATATGCATGTGTATTGATAGTAAAAAGGACAATTAATGAATTTAGATGAATTCTTTATTTCGATTATTTTTTCAAAGGAAACCGTTCTTCCGTTGTATTACGCGTGACAACCTTGCTTGGGCAGTGAATGTGAATTCATGAAGACACCTTTTACCTTTGTACAGCCGAATAACCACAGTATTAAAAATATACATTTAAATTGGCAACTAATAAAACAGAGATCCCCGATACACTATACTTGTTTACTTCTCTTGTCAATGACTTTAAATGAACAACCTCAGTCCAGTAGCAGGCGCACCAACAATGCTAACCCCCGTGATTTTACACACAGTACCCTTGGCCTCGGGGTGGTATTTGGCACCTGTCAGAGGGTCCTCGACATAAGAGTCGCCCTGGTAAATAGGTTTGAGGGTCAATGGGCAGATAGTGAACTCTGCAAAGTGATCATAGTCAATATCCACAGCATCTAGGGGCTGCTGGTCAGACTTGTGCTTGATCTTGTTAGCAATGTCTGCACCACTGCCGCTAGATGAGACCTTGAGGAAGCTTCCAGCAAAGGCACTAGCAGAGGCATAGTTCTTAGCAGAGAATGATTCACGCATAGCAACGTTCAAAGGAAGGTGTGCATGCATGGGCTCAAGTTTGGGTTTGGTGAAGTAAGCGGCAAGTTCCAGACGACGCTTCTGCTCGGTGGCGGGAAGAGAGCGGCGCTCAAGCTCAATTGAGAAAGCAAGAATATATTCCCGGCAGATACCAATGATCCGCTTGCATTCGTCAGCCTCCTTTTCGTCAGAAACAGATGACGTCAGAATGGTATATAAGATCTGTCTAAACAGAGTAATTGCTTGCTCAAGCTTGTTGGCCTTAATAGCCTTGTATGCTTCCTGCAAAGTGGGCTTGATACGGTCGTAGCCAGGAACCAAAGGCAGGGCGTTGCGGTAGTTGTCTTCATCAAGATCACGGCGAATATAAAAGGGCAAAGCAGGCGCTTCATTCGTTGCCTTCAGGTACAATTTCGAAGCTTTGTAGACCTCCAAGAATCGATCCTTCAGGGGCGCAAAGTGGGCTACACCAGCTTGGCGATTGAGCATCTGCGCAGCAGTCTCAAAGGAGCCGGCGGCAATATGATCAGCTGCAATAGGAGAGTTGCGGATCCAGAAATCGACTTCAGAGACTCCGGAAGCTGCAACTTCAACTTCAGCAACTTCAGCGACGTCCTCAATTTCAAGGTCATCGCCGTCGAAGCCCCAGCCGTTGTCTTCAGCAACATCGTCTTCGTCCACAAAGTCGTTCTCAGTGGCATCCTGGAACTCATCAGTCTCAGCAGGCTCTTCGAGAGATAGGTTCTCGACCTGACCAAGAATGGCCTGCTCGAAGAAAGAAAGAGCGGTAGACTTCAGAGGCCAATTGGGAGTAGGCTGGGCAACGAGAGGAGCTTGGGTGGCAGGAGTAATGTTGACCTTTACCTGGCTTTCGTCAATCTCAGATTCAGCAAGAATTTGTTGAGCCTCCTCCTCAAGTCCATTACTCTTAGCAAGAGCATAAGCGAGTGAGAACATTCCAGAGTCTCGCAAGATCTCAAGCCTGTTCTGTACATCACCAAGATAGATGTTCGAAGTGAAGCGGGAGTTGACATCTCCACGATGAGCAGCAATAACCTCCATTTTCTCGAGTTTTTGGGTACTGCCAGTAATTAAATAGAGGAAAGAAAGCTTGTCGAATTGACTCAACTTCTGGTAAACAAGCTCAGCAATTTCGTGGTTGCCCTGAGCAAGAGCCTCGTCGCCAAGGATCTTCCAAACTGGACCTTTCTGAATTTCATTAGCCTGCTCAAGAGCAACTTCCAAGTTACCGCATTCGATTGCAAGATCAAACTTGGTTTGAGGGTCTTGAACAAACTGTAGGGCAACCTCTGGGTAACCCTTTTGTTGCAAGTAGCTAATAATGCTTTGGCCAACGAGTTGAGATGTTTTAATAAGACGGAGGACTTCATTGAAATTCTTGGTGAGAAGCGCGCGCTTGAATCGGTACTCGGTAGGGTCAATTTCTATGATTTCAACAGTGCCACCACGAGCAAGAGAATAAACCTTGTTTCCCTTAACACGGGCAAGGTAAACAGTGTTGTCAAGGGTTTTAAGAATGCCATGGTCACCATTGAGAAGAGAGTACTTCAAATGATTTAGGGTAGAGTAGAGCAAAACTCCATTGTCGTCCCATGTAGCGCTCTTAATTCTAATAGTCTCATGCAAAGAAGCAACGATGTCGAGAGTGCGAGTAGCAATGGTAATGGTGTGCTTGCCAAGCAATGCAACGTAATGGCCATCGGCAGACCAAGAAACATACTTGATGCCGGAGACAGCAATTTCGGAAAGAACCTTCTTCTGCTGAATGTCGAACTGAACAACAGAGCTGGCGCCAAGCAGTAACAGAAGGCCGTTACCACCGTTTGTAACGTCCTTAGTCTGAATGGGCAGTTTAACAGTTTTCGTAATCGCATTGTGCAAATCTCTAATTTCGACAGACTGCGTGGCCTTATCAAAGACGGCAAATCTATTTCGAGAGATGAAAAGAGCTTGGTCACCAGGTCCCCGTAAGGTCTCAGTAGGCTCGATAGCACTCGCGGTATCCTTTGGCAGCGAGATCATCTCATATATACCGCCAGTTTCACTCTTGGTCGTAGCAAGAATAGCTCTTTCTGAAGGATTGTATGAGATAGTTCTAAATGGAGTCCAAGTGTTGCCAATCTTCTTCAGCGATAGAAGAGGAAGGTTGTCTCTATCAGTACCGATTTCAAAACTTTTGACCTCTTTCTCCTTGTTAATGTAAAGAAGAGTGTTTTGGTTTAGTACACTGGCGGGGCGTTCGCGTTCCAGTTTGAAAACCATAACTCCGCTGTCGTGAGCAGCTGCAAACAGGTTAATTTCAGGATGTGACGTAATGTACCAGAACTTGTCGTTCTCTCTCTTAAACTGCTGAATTCCAGTTCTCTTGTTAAGATCCCATGTTCTGATAGTCTTGTCTTCACTGACTGAGATGATAATATCCTGGTATGGGTGGAACTGGCAACAAAGAATGTTATTAGTGTGTCCACGACAGCTGTCAACTTCCCAAGCTTTAGTTTCGCTCATCCTCCAAATCTTAAGCACTCTATCATCACCACCAGAAACAATAAGGGGCAATGAGGGGTGGAATGAAGCCCAGTTGACACCTCTGTCGTGTCCCTCTAAAACAAACTTCACTATGGCATCTGTGTTGCCAAAAATGTCCTGCTGAGGCGCGTTAGCACGAGCCAATTGGTCCTCAAACGAATGGATAGTGTTAGTAGGAGCAGAATGCTTCTTGCGAAGGCCGGAAATATCCCACACCCTAACTGTCTGATCGAGAGAAGATGACACGATAAGATCTTCTTTAGGATGGAACATTGCCGACATAACATAGTGGTTATGGCCGGTCAGACAAGCAATCTCTTGACGATTCTGCCAATTCCAAATTCTGATCGTCTGGTCATCAGAAGAAGATATGATCCAAGGCAAATCGTTATGGAAAAACACGGTTCTAACATAATCAAGATGGCCAGAAAGGGTGAATAGGCATTTGCGAGTCTGAAGAGACCAGACCTTGACGGTATAGTCATCAGCACAAGACACAAACAAAGGCTGAGTCTTGTGAAAGTCAATTCCTCGAACAGGACCATCGTGGCCTTCAAATCTATCAATCAGAGTGCCCATTCTGTAGTCCCATAGCTGAATGGTCGACGAGTACAGAGAGACGAGGATCCAGGGTCTTTTCGGGTGGAATGCCACGCCTTTCGCGCGCGACGACTTCGACTCAAACTAAAAATGTTAATAATTTGTTGAAGTTTGACTAGGAGATCCGTTATAGCAAAATAAACTTACCTTCGTGAGCATTTGCATTTTGGCGGTGGTGTTGGTAAACGGAATCGTGTTCAAATCAAATGAAATTTGGGAGGAAGTGCCCAACTGCCAGGTCATTCAATGAAGCTTACGGCTGAGAGTTGTGCACCCAACGTTGTGCGCACAGAGTTCTTTTGCCTTACTTCAACCGGCTACCCGGAAGTTAATTATGTCTTAATAATTTTCCTGGGCCTCTCTTACGGCGACGACATCTTGGCTCAATTTCTTGCTTCGACCATGATCTTTGAAGCACAGTTAGTACCTGAAGATAGCCGTTAATCGTATCTTGACTCTCTTCATGGTCGATAGAAATGAGTGTTAAACGCAAGGCGTCCGGCGATATTTTAACAGAACGGCAGCCAGCGCCACCTATTGCAACTAGATCGCGCAAGATTGTAACGCGTAAAGCCCGCACTATTCACAGCTTGAACGAAGAACTTTTACTACAAGTTTTCTCATACCTACCACTCGATACTGTTTGCGATGCCCTGTTGGTTTGCCACAGATGGTACAGGATAGGCAGTGACAACAAAATTTGGCGAGACCTTTACTATGCACATTTCTTCAAGAAACACCGGTTTCAAACAACACTGTCAGTTGGAGAGAAACAGTCTGGATTTGATTGGAAAAGCATTTTTAAACTACGGTACAACTGGAATCGTGGAGCATGCCACGTCAAGCACATTCAATTCGAGAGCATACCAGGGCCTAGTTCACATCCCAAAATCCTCATGGCCTCTCGAAATCGCATCATCGCCACATTCAATGCTTCTTACGAACTAGAGGTATGGATCAGTCATGACAACGTGTGTTTAGCAAAAGGCCGTGTCCAAGACTGGCTGAAAAATGGTTCAAAGGTTAGTGAACTTGGGCATGGTACAGCCATCATTGTCAACCCTGTCGGAGCACTGAAATTCTGCGTGGGATTTGACACCGGCTCGTTCATAGTTGTGTCGCTAGAGGGCCTAAAAGATGGCGATCCAAAGTTAGTTCCGAAGCAAATTGCTATTTTCGACCACTCGCGATACGGTGCAATCAAACACATTGTACAAAGACAGGGCCTCCTCGCTGTATATACATCCCTTTCCAACATTATTCTCTATTCTTTTGCTGATGGCGTCACCAAGACTCTTTCTGTGATGAAGAGCTACATTGACCCCACTCATGAAGTCGCCTTTACTATTCGATCCGTTCGCTATCAAGCGTACTATTTCTGCATTTCCCTAGCATATTTTCAACTTACAATGTCGGGAGAGTGGGTTCCCTGTGTACAAGAAATCTTGTGCAACCCAATGGGGCGCATCGTCAACACTCGCATGTCTACATACTGCTCCAGCAATACCTCAACAACATCACGAACTACTAAATGGTCACCAAGTTATTCCTCGTATCCTTCCGCCATCTCTTATAACCACCCTTATCTTCTCGCAGGGTATAACGATAATACCCTCTCGCTTTATATAGCACGAAGTGCTGAGTGCTGTCTAGAGATACAACCTCGACATCGGCTTTGGGGACATACTAGCGGCATAAAACATGTTTTTGTCAAGCCCGGCGGTACTGCTGTGTCGGTTTCTTCTGGGGCAAGAGAAATTCGAAGCTGGGATTTAGACCAACGGAGCGTTATGTCCAAGCCAGTGCTATTACCAGAGGATGATTCGGGCGATGCGATAAGGACTGGTAAGTTCTTCAGCTTTGACGACGAAATGATAATGGTGGAAATGTTACGAAATGATGAACACTTTTTAATGATCTGTGACTTTCGATGATATGTAAATTTATTTAATGTTATATAACAGCAAGCTCAAAATAATCTGATTACTAGTGAAGCCATGTTTGCAGACGAAATCCTCTGGGAGTTGTGGGACCTATTTTGAAGGTTAGGGCATATCTCCATTGTTTACGATCCTTTTCCAAGTTGTGTATACATTCTGAAATCAACAATAATCTTCTTTTCAGCCAAGGCCGGCTCTTTTTTGGCGATTTTGGGTTGTTCTTTTTCTGTTTCATAGACAGAATCTGTGCTTACGTCTTTTTACTTTGATATTTTATTTACGACGCGCTGTATTACTTCCGATGAGCTCCAAATTGCCCGTGGAGCCTGCATCGCTTTTCCAAGAAAATTCGCTCGCAGGCTACGAATACAACTCAGACAACGAAAGCTTGGGGCTATCTAGTAAGTTCTTTTTCAATTCCTTTCTCGATCGCGTTTAGGGGTTGTGCTTGGTGAATATTTTTTTGGTCAAGCCTCCAAAATTACGCGTTGTTGTGGGGATCCAAGCAGAATTGCAGTCTTCATTTCTGCCATCAACTCGACTTTTTGTTAACTTGTATAGATGTTGACCGCCCTCATCTATCAGCACAGGGCCTGGATCTATACGATATAGCTAATCACTTGTTTGGCAGCAGCGCTCCTTCTCGAAAGCCTGAACAAACACCACAGGCTACTGTTGCTGCTTCAAACCCACTACAGCATTCCACTCCCTACGAATCCGATCTCATCGAACGCGTTCGTGATCTGAAACTGGATAGTTCTCACGAAAAATACGTTGAACCTGAAGAAAAGCAGCCACTGTATGACCATTATCCTGAACGATCCTACACTCCTTCAGTCACAGAAGTTAGCGCTACACCCACTCCAAGACTACAAAAGGAAATATCCTATCAGTCAAGTCTGTCATCTATACCTATATCAGATTCAGCAAGCGAATCTGGAATTGAAAATCGTCCGCCTCCCGCGATGAGCTCTTTCAAATTTCCCCCAAAAAAGGTTTCCCCGCCGTATTTACACCCAAGACCCAAGAGCGGGTACCAACAAGGCATAGACACCGTCTCAAGCATGAGTCAGATAAAAACAGTCCCTAATATGCCCTCATCCATGTCAATTGATTCTCCAACACCTTCGCGGCATCCGGAAGTATCTGGTTCCAGTTACTACTCAAGAATCTCCAACGATAATCATAGACTGAAGGATCCAAGTGCTCAAGGTGATAGTGATACCAATGTGTCTAGCAACTATCACCCAGCTTACTCTTCATATAAAAGTCAGAGTACATTGAAGGGCAAGAAAAACGTCAGCAATGCCGCTGTTTACGACGACACAAGGAGTTCCCCATATAAGAGGACATCAGTCCCAGTTCGCCATCCATTACCACGTATTCCTACGCAGTCTACTTATCAAGTCAGTGATTATTATAGTCCCGAGGAGGATGAGCAATTGCATGAGATTCCAATTCACATGGAAGATAGTCAATACTCTTACAGTGAGCATGAGGAAGATAATCGTGAAGATCTTGGTGCAGAAATGAAAAGATATATTAATTTCATGGTGAATGAGTTAGGAAAGAAATTTGAAAATAGTATCAAGCAAAACGCCTCCAGTACCAAGGGCACTAACGGGGCGCAGGACCCTTATGTCAAGGCTTATGAATCCCTTGTGAACTTAACTCCAATCCAAGACCGCAATTCCTATTTTGGTCAAACAGTGCCTGACGTTATTCCCAGTCCGAATTGGTCGGAAGCATCGTTAGACAAGACTGTCAACCCCAATAGTGAGGCAGAAGCAGCGAAAGAGCTATTGAAACTTAAACAGTTCCTAAAGGATATTCCTAACGGAGGCCAACTCCTTGACTCTTTTGAAAAAGGAAAATCGGCACCTATTGTAACTGAAAAAAGTATTTTTGAGACCCCCCAACCCCAAAATGTCAAGTCTGGAGCTAGCACAGAAGAGGCAACTGTTCGGACCTTTGGCGCAGCCCGCAAGGTAAGTTCTATGAAAGAAGCTAGGCCAGATCCACACATTTATCAATCCACACCGGTTGAGGCATCGAGACAGTCATTGGCCAATCTACAACCTCACCGTGTATCGTCCCGAAGCAAATCAAAAGAAAACGAGGGTCCTCGTAATACAGTTTCATTTGCAGCTGAACCGCCAAGGGCTGCATCTAAGGTTTCCGTAGCTTCAAATTCTCCAGGAAACTCGAACTCGTATTCAAAACCTCAATCGGTGGGCTCCTTACCTATGTCTTCAGCAACGATAACTGGATCTGGCTCTCCTTCATTTGAGCCAACAGACGCTGGTATTTTGAAGCTTCTTACTTATCTTGCTGAGAAAGATGCCAAGATTGAAGAACTTCAGAATTCTCTCAGTAGCACCCAGAAAGAGCTTGAAGCTGCTAAAAAGTACATTTACAAGCTTCGTGGCACTGGCAAAGCAATTGGTCGGGAGGCCATGCCTGACGCTCGCAAAAAAGTCCCGGAATCACAAAAGTTATACAAGCGTCTCGAAATGAGCTCTGTCGACGCCCTGGGTAATGTCAATTTGCAAAACCTGGTAAAGAATATTTTATTAGTTCTTGGAGTGCCCTTTTCTCAATTGCCAGGTAAACTGAAAATCATTACGGAGGTTCTGAAGCAAGAGTACGTATACACGAAGTTTGCCAACGAGATCCATCGTGTCCTGTATTCTAAAGAGATCGATGGCAGAGGCGATTTATATAGCCCGGAAGTCTCTGTTTGTCTAGCAAACATGGTGGCTTTGGTGCGTCAGCTTGACTCTGAACGCAGTTAAATAGCGTTTCTTATTTATTTTGTATTTGCTTCAATACCAGCACTTCTTATCTTCAAATGCTCTCTTCCTTGCCTTGCGACACCAGCCAGCGTGACACTATCGCTTCCCCTAACCCAGCCATTGCCTAAATTAACATACAGTGCGTAGAAATACTGTTTATCGAAATGACCTTCATATTCGATTAAATTTCGTGAAACCAAAGACCCTGGCACTTGCTTCATTCCCCCTAGTACATACTTTTCACTTCGCTCAGCCTACACCAGCCTTACTTACAGTCGTCAGCCTTCTACTTTTGGATTCCTACTACTTAATAACGCTTGCATTTTAGTGGCGAAATCGAACTCCCAGTCTTGACCCCATATTTACACTCACTATCTTCTCAGGATGTACGACCCGCAAAGAATTCGCCGTGTCATTGATTATTTCTGGGACTCAGAAGTCCAGCACACCGATTATCAGAGTGAGATTGTATGTCTTGGCAGGACATATAGCCCAGCTGGCTCTTCGCCGACACTCACAACCGATCAGCCTAGCCAGCCAGCCAAGGGCTCTCCCAAAAGCTGGCCACCAGATTTTCTTTCAGACGTCGAAGCTCGCATATGTATGTCTTATCGCACAAATTTCCCGTCGATACCACGGTCCAAGCAGGGACCTTCGCCGTTTAGCCTTTCGGGACTTCTGGGAGGCAGTCGGCTAGACCTGAATGGGTTTACCTCCGATGTAGGCTGGGGATGTATGATCAGAACAAGTCAATCATTGTTGGCTAATTGCATTTCCAACATAAAACTAGGACGTGACTGGAGACGACCCACTGACGGTAGTGTTGATTTAAAAGAGACTGAGATTTTGTTATCGTTCTTGGATACTCCAAATGCGACGTTCTCGCTGCATAATTTCGTTAAACATGGAGAGGCAGCGTGTGGAAAAATGCCAGGCGAGTGGTTTGGCCCTTCCGCCGCTGCTAGCAGTATCAAAGAGCTGCAATCTGCGTATTCGCAGGACTTACAAGTCTATGTCAGTAGCGGTTCTGATATTTATGAAAATCAGTTTTTACATACTGCGGTCATAGATGGGAATTTCAAGCCTACTCTTATTTTGCTAGGGCTACGACTTGGAATTGACACAGTGAACAAAGTTTACTGGGATGGTATAAAGCAACTCCTCGCTTGTCCTCAATCGGCTGGAATCGCGGGAGGTCGCCCGTCATCGTCGCATTATTTCTTTGGATATCAGGGCGATTATCTCTTTTATCTTGATCCTCATTACCCTCGTCCTTCTTTCGCAGCTGAAGTACCTACTGATTTTACCATCGACAATGTTAACAGTTTCCATACGAACAAAATACGACGCCTACATCTGAATGAGATGGACCCGAGTATGTTAGTGGGTATCCTGGTGCGGGATCGCGAAGACTGGGTGAATTGGAAAGAAAGCGTAGCCCAATCTCCTGTGAAGAGAATTGTGCAAATTTCTAAAGAGCCTTTCGAGCCCAAGAGGTCAAGCGTCTCAGTAGGAAGCGATGATGAAGAGGAAGGTTTTATCGATGTGTTACTAGAGCCTGAGAATCAAGAGGAGCCCAGTGTGATTGCTTCTGAACTAGAAACGAGCAAGATTACACATAATGTTTCAAGTGAGAATACTCAGCAGCGTATTTTAGCAGGCGTCCGTGTGGAGGACGGCATTGTTTCCAAAAATCATGAAATTCTTGAAAAGGAACCCAGTGCTTCAAATGATATTGAAACATTTCAGGACACTAAACACAATGATGCCCCCATTCTTCAAAGTAGCGAGCTCGCCGACAAGAGGGAGCATTCATTAAGCGGATCAACTACAGAAGTGGGTAAAGATACTCAAATTTCTAATGCCACTGACTCAATGTCAGAATCCGAAACAACGGCGGCCAAACTTGGGCTCATAGATCCCATTGATGCCGCAGTAGAAAAACTAAAAAATTTAGAACTAGCTCATGATAGCGATAATTAATGGCAGAATGGCATTCCTTAGTATGTACTCAAGTATATGTGTGGCCAACCCCTCTCACTAAATTATGGACTTTATGTGGAGTCATTTCTTACAGCTTGGTACCTTGATAATTGCATGTATATACAAGTCTTTCGTAACTCTTGCTTTTGCACCATTTTAGAGCACTGAAATGGAGTTCTGTCGTCTTTATGGCACGCTGGTCGGAGTGTGTCTACTCGAACTGGTTTTTAAGCGTAAGGAAATTTGGTGTATCCTTGGTCAAAGTCTTGAAAGAAAGATTGTAAAAATCTAAAATAAAAGATCCTATGTAAACTTGATAAATAATAGAATAGCGCATACCCCGCGCTAATCAAAAGGGAAAAAATAAGATAAAATTCATGAAATAACGTCTCCCACTCGTTAATAAAAACGCCCCAATCATACCCCTTTTGGTGTGAAGTTTAACCCACGATGTGTTGTCCTTTTTTTGTTATTTGTTTTTCCGTTTTTCTTTGACTGTGCTTCCACTGTCTGTTTTGTTTTTCAATCCAAGGCATTAAACTGGAGAAATGCATGTTGTTTACCGTTGATCAGAAGTCTAGCATTTAGACCTCGATCTTGGCAGCGATCTCATGACGGTGACGCCTCGTGTCGTATAACTGGATTGCGCCAGTAATGGCCCAAAGAATAGTCTCAATGATTTGAATGATGAGAACCGAGCGCGTTTGGGCGCATCGGTCACCGCCAAAGGGATTGAAAGAGCTCCAGCCACAGTACAGATCGTCACTAACAAAATTGAGCAGCCAGAAGAAAGACAGGATCCAGAAAACAGCAAGAAACCAGTCCCACAGAAAGAAAAGATTGTGGTTATAGCTGAAGCAATAAGCGAACTGTGTGAGCATGGCAAAGGCCGCAACAACGAGCACAAAAATGTAGGGTGAAGATGCTTTGTAGCCGCTGGTAAGCTGTAGGTTGATGTAGTACGCCATGACTCCCAAAACAACGCCAGAAAAGAAGAACTGGACTAGTCGAATTGCAAGAACAAAAAGATTCGTTGATGCAAGAGATGTGAGTCTGGTCACTTTGGGGATGAAATGATAAGACTGCTTCTTAAAGGGATTCCACATTTTCATTTTGACGGGTATTATGAATGAAGGTGTTTGCTAAATGTTAGTAAATATGATGGCTCAAAGTAGTCGAGGTGCCTCTAAAGTCGAGTAAAGGCAATTGGCTGTCGATATTAAATTATACAAGTGAGCGAGAGCAATTGAAGAATTATCTGGTGTTATATACTTTTTCCTTCTGTAAGCCTGTCCGCCGCGTGCCAGCCTTGCAAGCTATTATTATTTTGTGGCTGCAAGTCATAATCGCGACACGCGATGCAGCCGCTATGTAGCATGTAAGTCGCGAGGTCGGCAGATCGCGGGCAGTGGTTAAAAGTAGAAGGATTACAATGGGGTCTCCTGTGTGAAGATTTATAAAAATACAAAGGCTGGACGTGTGTAGAAATCTTCGACGTTTAATCCGCGTCTCTCCCAGCCACGCAAATAATTTAGGCCCTGATTTGGTAATTTTCGCTGTCATAATTGTGGTGTAAGTGTTTGTCCCAACGTGCGGCTGAGCGACGCCCTACTAAGATCCTCATCGATCGCGCTCGGCGAGCTCCATGCGACCTGCCTGCTGAATTTTTTTTTACGTCTGACTGCCTTGAAGGCCTTTATATAATCCTCAAACCCAAATTTCTGGACATGCAAATAGATTAGAACGGCCAGGAACACATGAAACGTAGGATTATTATCGCCAATAGTCATATGTATGGGCCCCTTTTCTCATCTCAGTAGGACGCCAATTCCAGCCTTCGTAGTATTCTGAGAAATCCCCACGTTTCAATAATGGCGTACTAAAGAGATTTTCTAATGACACAAAGACCTCTTTCTACGATATTGTAGATCAATATCAATGATACTGTCTGGTGATCGGAGACGTCATGTTAGGTCTTGAGCCCTCGCGGGCTTCGAGGTGACTGCTTGCTTCTACTTCCACCGCTGTTGAGTTTATTACGCTCCACATGAGTTGACATACAAAATCCCGATCAAAGCACTATTTTTGAGATCACGAGCCGTTATGTCTTCCTCATGCGATTGTACTAAAGCATAGCAGCTTGCTCTCTCTCTGTAAAAGGCGCCTCTCATTGAGCAGACACGGAGCTCCACCTCCCTTCAATGATATGTCGATCAATAGATGGTGTACAAATGACACTGGACCTTCAAAGTTGTACAAAGAAATTAAATCACGATCTACATTGATTTATCAACTGACGCAACCAGGATCAACCGAACTCAGGGCCTTTATCCACCAAGACGGCTGAACGAAGGGGACTTGAAACCGAGTGATACCCATGAAACCAAATGTCTACATCATGATATCATCATTGTTATGAGAGCTGACAGCAGCCCTATGCTGCACGTCAACCACACATGTAATATTGAATACCGTCGAATATTTTTGCTTTTTTCCGTACACTTTGATGAGCCATATGAACTTCAATGTTACAGCAAGTAAAGTTGTATGTTCGTCAATTTCCAGCCATATATTATCTGCATAAAATTTGAATATATAGAAACACGAGTCAGCAGCACCCTGTAATTAAGCTAAAAGACGATCTGCGTATACAAAGAGTTATAATGCCAATACAAAGTAATATCGTGTTTGTAAAAGACTGAAGATAACTGAGGTTCAAGCAGTTGACTTTCTGTCATGAAAAAGACGAGAGGCAGAGGGTTTCTCTCTGCGCAGCTAGAGTTAGGGCTTCCAAGCTAATAGTTACCCGGTCTTAGATTCTCTGGTGTATAAATTGAAAGATTTTTCTTCCTTTCCAAGACTATTTTCCGGATCATCAACAATCATCGATACAACAGTTTCTACAATGTAAGTAATGAACAAAACGCTTCTTCAACAGCATGACCAGATTAATCATTTTGATGATGAGTACAAAACAACATTGAATTTCTTCACCTGAACCATCGTGTGGATACAACTTTTGACAGAGCTTTTTAACCCTGATATTTGATTAATCTGTGACATGCTGTGTGTTTTCTCAGTGAAGCATAAACTAACAGCCTTTAAGTGAAAGTTTTCAATCGTGATTAGTTGTATTTAATGAATAAAACTTGATATTTGGAATTTTGCTCATACAATTTGCTAATAAGTTCTTAAAAAGAGGCTCAGTGCATGTAGACTGAAGAGATGAAGCTTTTAGTTCTTCCCAGCTACATACTGTATGTACGCCACAACTCTTCTCTTACTCCAATGGAAGAGCGGTGCATTAGACGTAGATCAATCTGTGGTAGAACATATTTTATACAGACCGGTATGTTAGAGTGCTGAGCCCTGAAGTACTTAGCCTGAGGTCTACTAAATAGTACGGTAGCTACACACATCAATGATAGCTTAACACGGGCTTTATTAGCTTGTCTTACTAACGTTGTTTCCCCAAGGTTGTTCGTCTTGAGTAGAGTCGAGAGCCAATTCAGTTGATACAGACTTGATTACACAAATATTTACTCATCATTTATCATCATGGCCATGGGGAATTCACAAGACCTCGCGAGGGCAAATCGACGCGGGGCCGATGATGTAGCGGATATATAACATCACGGTGACAAATAGTGGAACGGAGATAATAATTAGTAATTAACGGACTTCGGTAAAAACCTTAATTTCAGGTCTGCGCAGTACTACATACAGCGTGCACAAGTTCTAGATTTCGCGCTCTTGCTACAGTACTGATCACATGATCAACGGTAAAAGATACATCCGGTCACAGGCGGATACAAGGCCGGTCGACCAAAACCCAGTTTATAGTGTGTAGCACATGTAAAACTTATAACTTATAACTTAGCAAATGCCTTTAAGGTGCACGAAGATGCATGGACTCAACGGCCATAAAAAAACGGAAAAACCAAACGGAGATACTGGTCTCAGACCCAAAGCTTCCAGAAGCGGCGGTGATTGTGTCCCTTACCCAACTTGACCGCGATGTCTATAAATACAGGAAAATATCTCACTAAGTACATTTACCATTCACCATTCAATTCGAATATCTTCTGATCTTCATCATTCTACTCTGATCTCCATCGATTCAATTGCTTCAAAATGACTGAGAAAGTACTTGTTACTGGCGCCTCGGGCTTCATTGCTGCCCATGCCATCCAACAGCTGCACGCTAAGGGATACTCCATTATTGGAACAGTTCGCTCAGAAGGCAAGGGCGAGTTCTTTGTAAAGCAGTACCCTGAGTTCAAGTACGAAATTGTCAAGGATCTCTCTCAACTTAATGCGTTCGACGACGTCTTCAAGGCCCATCCTGATATCAAGTATGTGCTTCACACTGCTTCTCCGTTCCATTTCAACGGCACCGATCCTGAAAAGGACCTCATTGAGCCTGCTGTTAATGGCACACTGTCCCTCATCCAGGCCGCGCACAAATTCGGAACCAACGTTAAGAAAATTGTCATCACCTCTTCTTTTGCAGCCATGATGCAGACACCTTCAAACATGAATGACCACTCTTTTGTGTACACTGAGAAGGTGTGGAATAACGTTACTCCCGAGCAGGCTCGTTCCAACATGTATGACGGCTACCTAGCTTCCAAAACATTTGCCGAAAGGGCAGCCTGGGATTTTATTGAGTCTGAACACCCCAAGTTTACTATCACTACTATCCAAGTTCCGTTTGTTTTTGGACCTCCCATCAACGACATTGGAATCCATAACTTGAACACCTCAAATCAAGTTATCTACGGCTTTATTACTCCCCAGACTTCCGAGCCTGATCTTGTTTCCATGAAGTACTACGTTGATGTTCGAGACTGTGCCGCAACACACGTTATTGCAATGACAGAACCAGGACTTGACAACAAGCGATGCTTCAGCATTGCTGGCCTCGCCAATGGACAGCTAATTGTAGATACACTACGCAGAATCAGACCTGAGTTTGCAAACGTGCTCCCCAAGGGTAACCCAGGAAGCTTCTCTGAAGACAACTATGCTCAAGTTGATAATTCAGAAACTCAAAAGCACCTGAAGTTGAAGTATATGTCGCTTGAGAAGACCCTAAACGATACCGTTGACAGACTACTCGAGCTTCAGAAGCAGGGATAAACAAGAAAGGTAAATAGTATGGTTCGAAACAAGTTTTTAATATATAAGGAGTAAACGAATCAAAAGCTTAAATATTTTAATGTTTGAATGAGATTGAAAGTTAGTAGAACGTAACTGGATTAGTTGGTTCCGAGAATCATAATTCAGTGGAATCACTTTTCTCCACTATGGCGCTGCTTCCTACCGTTTGAGTACATCAAGGGTGGAAGCTTCAGCTGTATTTTATAGTTGGGACCCCTTGATTTCTGAGGCTCTGAGTGAGAATGTGAGCCAACCGGAAGAGCACCCGTAAGTCTAAGATACAGTGAGTATCAACCTCTGGCGGCTGTCATTTTCAGTGGAGCTTGAAGGTATCTTTGGTGTAGTTGTCCATGAACGCACTGACCAAGCTGTCAATAGAGCTTATCGCTGTCAAATATATAAGGGGAAACAAAGGCACCAACTCTTTTCCAGTACATTGGTTTAACGTGGCCAGTAATGGTTGTGATAAATACCCCGCCAATGGACTCAACCACTGGCGCTGCTTAGCGCTTCATATGCTGCCGAGAATGAGTTTTGGCCCACCTGCAGGCAGCCCTGTGCTGATATCGTCGCGAATGTTACTTGCGTCATGATACCTCACGCTTGGCCCGCATACTGTTTCCTCAGTTACTTGCACACGCGCGATTGTGCCAATCAACTATCACACCAGCCATCAGGCTTCATGGGCTCTTGTCCGTGAACTTACCACTGGTGGCACTCCTACCTCTTTCAATATTCACCGTTTTTAAAAATTTATCTGGCTTTTGCGCAACACATCCTATACTGCTTTCTGGCAGAAGCTTGCAGCAAGTCTGGGAGATGGCCGTATCCAACGACCCCCTACTTGGGCTAAACCCCTCATCGGAACAGGGCCGAACCCATGAGGTCTTTTCGAAATTTCGGCCAAATGATAGTCTAGGCAGGCGGCGCGACCGTATACAAGCGCTGCTGAACCGCTTAGGTTCCAAGCTAAGAGGTCAATACCTTCGGCTAAAGCGCAAAATAAGTGCCAGTGGATTGAAGTTCAAGAGCATTTCGTATGACGATCAGGTCAGTGGTAAATTACCTGTCATACTCGACATCCCTAGCGACCGGTATCACTCAAACAGGCACAATAATATGACTTTTAATACAATGCTCTCAGTAAGGGCCTCTGGGGAAATACAAGATCCTTATGGCAAAGAAGCGCATCTCCGAAAGCAACGCGTCCGTAAGTGGCGCCGTTCAGATGCTACCGCGGTGTCGAGGATGTCAGATGCCACGCTTGTTGCACCATTGAGCCCGCAAACAGAGGGCTGTGCTACCTGGCACCACAGATTCTCAGATGCAACGTTAGATGTTCCATTATCCGACTTTCCAGACGTCTCTACACAACAACCGTTTGACCACTTTCCGGATTCCAAGGACTCGTGCGCCAAACTAGAAGACCACTTGAGTGACCAAGTTATAGTAGCACCATCAGATAATCAGAGTGTGAGCCACGACTCTGAGCAAACCGCATCAGTCCAAGTCTATCCAACCAACATGCCCAGACCACGTCTTTTTGCAGACAACATGAAGTTCGCACGATACCCTTCCTGCATGTATCGCTCGCTCAGCATGAACAGCAAACGCTCCCTATCTATTAGTAGCAGCAAGAGAAGCCACAGGCCCAACGTGATCGAGGCCCTTAAATTCAAAGACCGCAACCAAGACCCGATGCCTACGTTCCTTGAATGGGCCAAGGTTTGGCTTCACAACCGCCACACCGGTACTGCTCAACCTGCCGAGTCTGCTTCATTACAATGACCAACTAATATCACTTAATGCGCACACGCAAAAAAGGATGTCCTGTTTTGGAATTTCTGGTATAATCTGCATCTCATAATATTTTACATCTGAATTCGACTAATAATGGCAAGAAAGAAATCCATAACAACCAAAGAAAAAAAAAAAAATTACAGTATACAAGAACAGATATTGCGTCTGACCTTGATACTATCGTACACTTGTAGCAAATATATAGCAATTCAAACATAATTCAGCTTTTTTTTTTTATTTTTTTTCCGGCATGCGCACTGGACAAGAGTTGTCATAATAGATTTGTATATCTGACTTTGTAGATGCATGAATTTTGACAACACTTAAAAAGTCGTAAACGACATACTGTCAGTAACCTCAAATCTAGACAAAAATAATAGTATAATGACTCTGGCGCCTTAGCCAAAAAATTATGACAATGAAGTCAATCATATACTCCGATGCAGGGAATTGAACCCTGATTTGCCCGGTGAGAGCGGACCGTGCTAGCCATTACACTACATCGGAATTTCTTGAAAATGAATTTTTTAGCCCATAAATGAGACTTGATTTTGAACTGACTACTTGAGGTGTTGAATTCGGACATTTTTTTTTTCTACTTTGAAGTCTTCTTTTTACATAAAAGTTTTAAGTTACTTCAACTGGGAACAAGAACTCTCAGCAAATTTGGGGCTTAGCTAAAATGTGATTGAAACGCTGGTGAAAGCCAGCCAAATGGAAAGAATGAACACAGTCCTGAAGGTGCTGAATCTGGGGTTTTACTTTATTTTGGGCTTCTTATGATTCTAAAAGCTCAATATTTTCTTTTACTTAGCATTACAGCTGGTTGACCTGGTAAGATTTTCTATCTGTTTATCTAAAAATGATGCCTTCTGTGGTTTCTTTATGAAGGTACTGCTAGAATCAATACTTTTCACTTATTCTTGGATCCCGTTTGCGGCACATTTTCTAATAAAGCAATGCGTCAAGCACGGTACTCTTGTAAACAGGATTAAGGAGATCGTTGGAAGCTTGCCTGCCAGCGCTCGCGTGTAGATTGGGGTACAAGAAAAAAGCCGTGAAAAAAGCCGTGACAAACAAAACACAAATTTTTACATGGAAAAAAGTTTGGTGGAAAAAAAAAGGCACTTGCATGCACATACTTCTTAATAGTTCGGGCAATGCCATACGTTTGCGACTGGAATCTATAGGGTGGAACGAGGGAATTTCCGTTGTTACACCAGATCAACTTCTACCCTACATACCTTGCCAAAAAAAGATCAAGTGAAGGGTAGTGCCTGAAGCACTATTAGAGGTTTTTTTCACACAGAGGATTTTAGTTCTTAAAATTGGAGCGGAAAATCTGAGCAGATTTGGATGTCAGTTAGGGTGCTTTTGTGATGCTGGTAAAGCTTAGATAAATGGAAAGAAAATGAACACAGCCATGAAGGTGCTAACTATGGTACATTGCTTTAAATTCTATTATTTCTCTCATGATTGTGAAAGCTTCATTCTTATCATCACCCCTTGATCGCACAAAATGAATTTGCTATCTATCTACGCGTGTCTAATAAAATGATGTGTAAAGAAGATATATCGTTTGAGCTAGTGGTTTTAAGTGGAGTAAGGGTCTAGACCATCTAGGCCATTTAGAACAATCAGCACCACCGCTAATGGACTCGGGTCCCCCGGGTATCCTGGCTGGCTGCTAACGTATATAAAGTACGTAAACCGCAGTTGACATATAACAAATAATAATAATAATAATAATAATAGTAAGGGAAATGGAAATGATCTTTAGAATAGGTCGTTGTTACTTCTTGAAAGTCAAGAATGTTGACACTACCATTAATACCAGATAGAATAAAAGCGGTCACCCAATGGTACAAAAATTAATGAGAACTCGGACAATTAATTACGGGGAATAATCACATCTTTCATCAATATGCATGATATTCAAAAATGTTGTTAAGAGTTACCTTTTTGAGGGACAAACGCTGTTTAAGCTTCAAACTGCTATTACATCATTGCTAAGTACCTATGTAACTATATGAGATTCACATTTTTATGGAATCTGAATTCAAATCCAACAAACGTTGCCTTAAATACTGTCAAGACACTATCGAAATATTCTACTGCATTATGTTGAATGTGCTCATTCCGAGGTACCCAAGATAGGCCTGTTCGATATCACCGATATCCTGATTATTTTGCCTTATCTTTTGTAGAGTAGGCTCGATGAAACTGACCATGGATTGGAAAAGGACCTGGAGCTAGCGTCAAGCCAGTGCAAAGAGAGTTGTTTAAAATCGTGCGCCTCGCTAGTAATGTCCATTTTTTTTTGAAGTTGGTGCAAGGTACGTACGTTGGAGTGAGTTACGTATTTAAAAGCCAAGGCGTGTTTCTTTTCTCATTCTAGCTACAAGCAATTAGTACTTCAAGATTACATTGATTGTCTGATAGGGGAGGCTGTAATTCTTGAATTCGACCCAAGATATCGTTGTGTGGCGTACAGGCGTGTCGTTTTTGGAAAGAATCCGTTTATGGACAACTTTCGTTTTGTAACTTGTGCAATTATGTAGCAACTTGAACTCCATCAATTAGGCCGGTTTCAGAGTTTTAAACCTCTGAAGCCAACATTGAATGATCGTGTGGTCAAGAAAGCAAAGAAAAGTACTTACTGGAACCAAGATTATGAAGTAGTTAACGTATATCAGTTGTTTGATTTTTGTTTTTGATTTCATGAGATAAGACTCCAGCTAGTTCCTAACAAAGGATCTTATCGATGATCTTAGCGTGAGCTTAAAATTTGATGTGTGATGAGCACTTGAGATCCAGGCGTGAATTAAGTCTTTTTCCATGTCGCCTACACCATTTTGAAGTAAATTTGTGTGCAAGGAAACGTTACCTCGCATGCATTTTTTTTTTCGCGCGCATTTGTTTGCGCTAGCAGCCCACCACAACAACAAGCCTATTTGATGGGCCGACCCCCTTGGGAAAGCTTTGGAGAGCTTGTACGTGTATCACCGAAACAAGGGACTTGAAACAAACAAACGAAACGGTAACTGCCATATGTGCGTCATCAACCTTGAAAGCTTGAAGCCAAGACTCATAAAGCATTCAAAGCTTGCAGATGTGCACCCTGAACTTGAAGGGCATGCATGTGTTGGACTGAAGTCGATGGGCCAATCAATATTTTTGTTTGAGAAACAATCGTATAAATCTCAGCCATTTTGAAAAGAAATATCAAGGGGCTGGTTTTGTTGAGCGCTTATAATTATACTGAACGCAGTGTAGACTGCGAATGAGAGGCAATAGGTACCACTGTGCAACTCATACAAACTCACACGCAAGTAACTCAGCACAAGGAGAATGAAAAAATGTGATTTCAATCGTAGAAGCAAAGGATAAATTAGGGTACTTGTTGAAGATGGTCATTGATGTAAAATGTTTTATCTTATTCTCAAGTGCTAGCTACTATTCAAGCGTGCACGGTGGATGAATGTCTTGAACTGCAAATGCTTTTTTTTCTGCGATGTGCGTCTCGTCTCGAGCACCACTGGATGGATCTACGCCGCCAACATCGATCGATGATCTGAAACAATTGGCACTGCCATTTATTGTTGTTGCCAATTGTTGGTAACATTTGAATGTCCAAATCTCCGATGCAGGGAATTGCAGTTTCTTCTGCTTGCAACATGTACTGTATGTGCTTTACTACTAAAGGCATCTAATTATTCCGGTAGGCGAGTTCATGAGTTCGAATCAAACGCGTTCCGAACAATACTATAGTTGGCTGAAGAACTGGGTCTTCAAGATCTCCAGAGTCACTATTTGAATAAAAAACTAGTACCAAGTGACTCAGAAACAATGCACTCTCTCTCTGATCAGTTTGGGGGATCAACAGTCATTTGTTTGGCGATATGCTCTATCCGCCTCCCACCGCCTATTGAGCTTGCGACTCCCCACTCCCCACTCCCTACGCACGCCCGAGCGCCAAAACTGCGCAGGAGAAAAAGGCGCGCGTTTGCGTTAGTACCAGTGACTCCTCCTCAACAACATTTGAAAACATTGGAAAACAACACGCGTATGCGCATCGGCATCGGCAGAGATCGCATTAATGCTGGGCCGACCGTAGTGAGTTGGTGGTGGAGCAAGCGACCCACCCTCTAGCATGGGCTTCTAGGATATCGAGTAAATTTCAGGAATAGAAATGTCTGCTATTCTTACGGACGGTCCTCGGCTCCCTAAATGTTTCCATGCTACCCAAGCTTAGTAGCTAGTACTATCCAAATGGGCCATGTGATGGTGATGTTGGACTATACATAGTATGTAGTTTAGGAGTGGTGCTGTCAAGTTTGAGTCGTCGTCATACAGTCGTCACACATGAAGGAATACAAAGACGTGATGACGAATTCAAGTGCAAAGCTTGAAACATCAACTACATAGCAGCGCTCAAGTGCTGTTGAATGTCTCGATAAGTTTTGGCTAATTAACTGGCACTGTGGCGTTCGAAAGACCTTTGCTTGTTTGTTCGTTTATTTAGAACTTGTCTTGATATCTGTTTAGCACTATGTAGCTGATTTGTATGTGAATCCTATGCTGACGCTTTCAGTGCTCAGTGCTGTTAAAATATTGTACGATAACATATGATTGAGTACATGGTAGGCAGTACCTCACACGTGACTGACATACATAGTATGACGCCCATGTGAAACACTTGAGCTTCGGCATAATTCCTGCATGAATTCATGCATGAGTCCTGTGTGGATGGCTGCATTTGCTTGATTACTGCTAACAATAGAGTTGGTCCGGCCGGAAATAGTAGCTATTTATATATGGCGTACATGTGTGCATTTAAACTTTAAAGGTGTGCATCATGGCATTACGTAGTACTACTGCCACTGTACTTGAGTGCTACACATATTTAAATAGTGGACGCCAGTACCAGAAAATTTACACAACAACAACAATGAACGTGAATTCTTTCTGAGGGCGCACGAGTTACCACAGGTTCAACTTAAGTTCAACTCAAGTTGTTGGGCGTGTGTGGCCACGCGTTGATTAGAGAGGGCCCAATGCGCAATGCAGAGAGAAAATAAAGAGCCATGGCACCGGCGTTACCATAGAAATGATGAATTCTATTTATAATATTTAACAGCAGTCGATATCGCGATGAATGGCAAGCACGTGATAAACGTTGAACAATCGATTTGAGTGAATAGAAAAAAAAAAAAAAAAAAAAAAAAAAAAAAAAAAAAAAAAAAAGAGAAAAATCCCAATCATCAGTGGCATCACATGATCGCCACTGATCACCACCAACATTTGAACGATAATCGCAATATATATGGCACATTGAATTTAAAGTGCCAATTAATATCATGGCCATGATCATCAATTGATCGTTTATAATAGTATTGGTAGGCTTGGGCTTTCTTTTGTGCTGATTATCATTATAATAGTAGTAATAGTAGTTGAGTTGATTGATATTGACGAGCTACTACTACTACTACTACTAGTATATCGATATAATATATATTGATAATGAACCAACAACCAAACATCATCAGAAACATTGATAGAAGTGATCTCGATGAAAGGAACTACTATGGTATACAAGCATAGCATAGTAGACCCCAGATGCCATCACTAGAACAATGTTGCCTTTATCCTCAACCCTTACTTTGCAGCACGTGTATTTGAGTCGCAACAAGTGCCTTGTCACTATTCGAAGGCCACCATTTGTTCACTACACAATCACTGTGATGGTTGCATTATAATACACCACCCCTAGTAATTATCATAGTGGCTAATGATCCATTCTCTTTTTCTTCTTCTTCTTCTTCCTCTTCTTCCTCTTCCCCTTCACATTCTGTTGACTCTTCTAATATTACATGCCCACTGAATCACCGCCAGTTCGAATCCAAGACCTACTACCAGCTGTAGCAGTATCAATCCTTTATAAGAACCATTTTGAAGATGAAAACTATGTCTCTGCGCTTCTTATATAATTGTGCAAGCGGGCCCTCCATGGCGTAGTAGTAAAATCTATTTTCACTCTGAAAAAAAGAAACGTGCATAGCGGCTTGTGTGAAGAAGCAAAGAAAAACATTTCTACCAAGCGCTTGGTGCATTGTGTGCTACTCATAGAAAATTCGAGTTTTTTTTATCTCGCACTTTTCCCTTCTTCCTCCTCCTACTAACTTCTTCTCAATCGCATATATCTTTAGACTTTTATCTTCCCCAGCGCGCTCGTTTCACCCTTCCTCTCTTTCCAACCATTCCCTCGTTTTATTTCCCTTCTCCTTTTCCCTTCCTCTTCAGCATGTCCCTGCGCATCTAACCGATGCATCTGTGACAAAGCTTGTCTCTCGCTCACTCAGTCTCTCGCTCAATATACACAATGCTCTCTTCCATCCCCCCCTCTCAGGACAACCTCTCCTCGCCTCCAAAAAAATCCTTTTTCACCCGTAAGCTGTCTAAACTTTCTTCACCACCCAATGGCGACTGCAATTCCCAAGAACTGCCAAACAAAAAGCTCGACATTCCGCAGTCAACAAGACGCTTTTCGATTTCCTCGCTCTTCAGCAACAACAGTACCACGCAACTGCCCTCAACTGAAGACAGTTTGAATCACCCGCCAGACCCTGTCATTGCTCCAAATCATAGTTTGCTCTCTTTCAGCCAACAATCAATTTCGACCCTCTCCAGTGTCAAATCAATACCCGCCATAACCTCAGAAATAGACGAATCAACCATCATTCCTTCTCCGTCTTTTCTACCCCTCTCAACCCTTACTCCCTCAACGTCCCTCACACCCTCGGAACGACCCTCCATTGCCATATCTGAAACAGGCCATCCACGAGCTTGCGACATAAACACTTATCCCAACAATGGCACTTACGGTTCCAGTAAATTTCCGTCCCGGCGACCATCCTACCGGCGCGCAGTCACATCTGCAACAGTGCCACGCAAAATTAAAGGAGAATGGTATGAAGACTTCAAACTCTTAGACTCGGAATACCATAAATTCATGGCAAAGTCTGGTGTCAACAAGGCCAACGTGCTCAGACTGGCCCTTTTGCCGCTTTTAAGACAACAACGTGGGGAATTTTTCAGAGCGTCTCCAGAAGAAACTTCGAAACGAGTACGTATTTTCCAAAAATGGTGGCTGGGCATTTTGTCCACTCTTAGGGACCGTGAACGGCCGGTGTCGGGCTCTGATCGTTCCGCCTACTTAGAAGCGGTATCCGGATTAGTAGCCCGGAACGAATGGATGCAAATAACTGGAACCATGCGTGCTGGGTTTGAATCCCTCCTATTTGATTCACTGAGATACGTCATTGCAAAACTTTCTCTCAAAACGGTACCCATCACTTTCGCTGCTTTTGCTGGCAAAATACTTGCATATGCGTTTTTTTATGCCCCTGGCGTCGCCCCAGTATTGTTACACCTGCTCTCCGCTTCCAGGCCTGACATTCAGAGAATCGTGAAGGCTTCTTTTACAGACACTTCTCACCAATACACCGATCTGAAAACGGCAGCCAGTCTCGTTTGCTCCTCATTCCCATTGCACTTATCTAGTCTAATATCTAGCACCTCTGTTTCGTCGAAACCCATTGCTCCTGAACAAGTTCCAGAGATATATGGTCCCTGGTGCCGTAGATGGACCTGCTTTAACAGCGATGTTTTTTATTCTTTTTTCAAGCATTATTACAGCATTATTGCCCGAGTCCTCCCCGCCGAACTTCCTTGGAATGCTCATCTCGCTTCGCCTGGCCTCATCATCATTCACGCTTTTCTGCTTCGCACCCTAGATTCCGTGGTACACGCTAAAAAAGATCTTCCCCGAGAGTATGTTTATCTTGTTGATCTCCTCTTGTTCTAACTTTTTTTTAGTGAATTTTCCTCTCTGACCTCAATGGAAGGCCGCCGTCGTGTTGATCAGCTTAAAATGCTAGCTGCAATCCGCGAAATCTTGCACAATGACGAATCTTGCGTTCCATTTTTTGAACCTTTCTCCATCCAGTTTGAAAAGATTTTACACTCCGTTGCTCTTCGAACAAGCTTGTATAATGTTGATAGCTGTATTGTCCTTTGCGACCTCGCCGAAGAGTTCCTGGCTAGTTTAGTGCTGACGGATTCCCATACCAAGCATCGTGTGCTCATTGAAAAGGGCGACTTCATTGACTGGAATTTTTGGATTCTGGTAATCCAGCGCATGCTTGCCGGCCAAAACATCAATACTATTTTACGGGCTCTAGCATTTCTATTCAATGTTTGGGACAGTATTCCAATATCTCCTAGCAATACTGCTACCAGAAACAGCTCAGAGACACCAAGGATAACATCTAATACTGGAAAAGTCTTTGACTTATTTGATGAACAAGAAGGTTTGAGGTGGAACTGTGCTTTGTGGCTTTTATCTTCTGGAATTTGGAAGGTCTACTTTTGTCATTGGAATCCAATGGTTCGAGCTTACTACCTTCGCCTCATCTGCTGGCGGGTGGCATCTGTAGGCTCAGAAAGCGGTCTGCTGTCGTCTGTGTTATTTTCCAACTATAATGACGATGCCAGACAACTGCTAGAGAAGCGCCTTAAATACACCTTTTATAGATTCCGTCATTTGAACCGCAAGGCCAAGACAGAGGGCCGCGCGGTGACTTCTGCGGTTGCCTGCCAACCTGCCACAAACCGAAAGTTTGTCATTGCATTTAACCCGGCGTCGTCACAATCCAAGCCTTCTATGTCATTCTCTACAGAAGGGTTTCTCAGCCCTCTTGAACAGCATGGACCTCCTATTAGACCATCCAGCCCTACAAGTACTCGCCGCATTGATCCATATGAGGTCTTTGATGATGTTGCATACTCATTTCCTACCGTAACGCCTCCCTCTGACCAGCAGCTAATACCGCCCTCGGCTCCGGAGATACCATCTCTGTCGGATTCCACATTTTCTCGTGGTTCAAAGTCTAGTTCTGCCATGGAGTCGTTTGGAAACATTATTAGAAAGAAATGGAGTAGCTTTCGTCGTACCAGTACTGGAAATTTGCGCAAGAGACTGAGCCACTCTACTCTTAGAAGCGAGATAACACCCACTCCAAGCAATCTTTATTCAGTATCAGAATACGCTCCTTCTCTGACTTCGTCAACAACAGTGTCTTCTTCTATTATTCGTACCCCGGCTTCTGGTTCTTCAATGTCAGATGTTAGATCTTCAAGATCTTTAATGTCCATGTCTTCCACTGTTAGAAGCATTGAAGTCTCATCAAGAAACTACATCAAACGGCCTGGTTCTCCCAGCTCTCTCACTATGAGTCTAATACCTCCTCCTCCTCAATTACTGCGCAAACGTCCCGAAATCCTGCGTCCATTATACAGGTTCAATTTAGACTACACTGAACCTCTTACCCACCAGGAGATCATCCGCCAAGCTAAAGAGAAAGTTTCTGCCATGCCAAGTGATTTCACTCTGATGCCACGCCTCCCTTTTGATTCTGAACAAGTGCTTGATAATGTAGAATCAAATGGCAATTCCCGAACGGTGAAAGGGCCTGAAAATAGAAGCACTGAACGCTTAGAGTACTTTGCGTCTGACCTCGTCAGTAGCGAAGAAGACAGTGAGGACGAAGACCGTTACAATCAGGAATCTGCCAAGACTGAATTTGAGCACATGCATCTTTCATCTGCGGAGCGCAACTGGCACAAGGACATGGATGATACAAAGTACTGGAAGTACGGGGGCCGTTCTATCAATGAATGGAACGCGATTGTGAAAGAGTTTGAAGATTTCGTGATCAAGCAGCGGCGGGAGTTGGGACTTGTGCGCCTGGAAGACCTCCCTTTTCCCTTCGTGATTGCCGAAATTACTTACAAGACCCAGATTGGCTAAACTGAAGGATGGGCGCAATATTCATATTATACATCTTTTTCCCAGCATTATATTTTTACCTTATTTATTTTTTTGAAACATGTATTTATTTTTATCCTGCGTTGTTGTACAGGAAAATAACTTGTGAAATGGGGTTTTTAGTAGACAAAATTATACGCTTCACAAGATAAAGCAAAATGGAAAAAACAAGACAAACACGCAAGTGATGAACAAACCTTCACACACAAAAACAAAAACTTCAATATCCTTAAATGGGCAGCTTGGATGCGGCTAAAAGAATGATGGCGCCCACGCGTCCAACACACTCCTTGGCGGCCTTCCAGTCACCAGCCTCAATCGCATCCCTCGCCGCCGGGAACGTTCCCCACAGGTACCCGCCACCATTGTCTTCATTCGAGGGATGCCACAGCTGCGGCCCAAACACAATATGCTTGAACCACTTGCGGCCCGGAATGCCCTTGTAGTCAAGCAGATGCTTGTCCAAGTTGACAAGCCGCGCGTTCCAACTCCACCGGAAATGCATAAACGCGGGCGGCTCGCCCGTCGTGGAAACAATCGATACCCAGGCGTTGCGCCAGTCTAGGAACATGTTGTACGCGTCCCGGATCTTGAGCGCGCCCTCGCGCAGAGGGTCGAACCGCAGAACCTTGGAGCCCGTGTCGGCCCAGCCGGGCTGCGCGCGTGCGTAGCGCTCGAGGTCGTTTGTGTACGTGTCAAGTGCGTCTGCGTAGGCACCAATGTCGAAGGGGATGATGGGGTCGTCTGCCATTTTGAGGATAAGCTTGGAGATGATGTCGACCATGGTACGGTGGTAGTCAAACGAGGGGTCGCCGTACTTCTTCATCCACTCGCTTGAGTCAAAACAGCTGTGTTTGGGCACGCTACCGGGTTTGCCGCGGAAGCCAACGTCAATGGAGGCAATGCCGGCGTAAGAAAGAAACGGAAGATGGTCGCCGGGCGCGTCGTGGGGGCGCATATTGCCCATGTTATAAATGTCGATCAGCGACTTGTTCTGGACAGGGTCTGGCACGCGTTCAAGGACGTCTTGAACAGCCGACCGGAGAATGGGGTGACCCTGGAGCTCGAGGTTTGATCCACTGATGGCGTCGTCAAGATTTATGTATACCACGCCCGTTTGCCTCAGGGTGTTGATATTGTACTCCACCCATTCCGTCGTACCCGCCATATTCTCGTCACCTCCGTCCCAAGACGCAAAGTATATGGATCTTAGGGGCACCCACTTGAGCTTGGAGCTCATGAGAGTGAAGATACGCGCCACTTCCAGCATGATGGAGGTGCCAGACGCTGATCCAGCAGCTCCATAGCACCATGAATCTCGTTTTGCGCCAATGATGATTGCAAGTTCACTCTGCTCGAGGCCTTCCAGCTTAGACCTGACGTTCCAAATCGGGTGTCGTTCTTTGATAATAGGATGGTTGACTAGTCTGGCGTGGGTCGTTGAAGCGTTGCCTGTCCACCATTCATCAATCTCCGGCTCTTGGAATCCCCATTGATCCAGTTGAATTCCATATCCCTTGATAGCCTCCAAGAACGGCTTGACATCTCTCCAAGAAACAGGCACAGCGACAACATTGGGCATATTGTGGATCATGTCGGGTGTTGCAACTCTTTCAGATGAGATAGACGAATAGCCAGGTGAGAGAATATCACCAGGGATGACTGCCCCAATAGCCATGCTCTTCCGCTCAACGGCACCAAGAGGATACGCCGGACCTTCGGGCCACATTTTATCATCATTGCTTTTATCACTGAATGTCACAACACCAATAGCACCAGCCATCTCTGCTAATTTGGCTTTTAATCCAGTCTCCATTTTACCGTTTTTCATCAAAACAATACATCCCTCCACTGAAATCCCATTGTCGTTCAAGAGTTGGAAATCTTCTTTTGTTCCATAGTTGGCGTAGACTAGAGGTCCTTCGACCTCGCCGGACCGCGACAAGGCGTGGAAGGCTTTTGGCTGGGTTTGCGAACTCGTCGGGTGCTCATACATTAGGTCTTCCTTCATCGAAGCCTTAAACGGCTTATCACCAAGCAACTCAAATTGCAGTGCAGATTCAGTATCGTTGGGATAAGTGATATATGCAGCATGTTCGGTCAGTGAAACTTGCTTCATTCCGAACGAGATCATCTGGTTCTCGACATAATTCGCAAGAGTCAAGTCGCCCGCTGTGCCAGCCAAATGGGGCATAGATGAAAGATACTCGAGACGATTTTTCATCTCGTTCGAGTCGATAGAGGCCTTTAAAAAATCCTCCAGTTGGGTACGGTCATAGTACTCACCCCCAAACGCATCCTTCGTGCTTCCAGGGAGTATGCCTGACTCGAATGCGATATAAATAAGCAGAAATACAAAAAACAAGTAAAGTAATCGTTTCAAAATCAGCGGGTTTCCGAATCGTGATATGAATGAATCAAACTTGATGCCAACGTTGTTGAAAAATGCTGCAATTGGGTCTAGCATGCGTTGAACTGGTGAGATGATTTTAGTAGATAGGCTAACGGCGATGCGTTGCGAGGCCATACTAGCACGAGCTGAGAAAGATGGCCTTGAGGAAGAGGAGGGCTCTATGATGTCGAACTGTTCCATCTCACGGTGAACAGAGTCCAGAGACCCTCTGGTCGCATTTCGGGCGCTGAGGAGTTCGTCATCGGAGTCGCTTTCCAGTAACGAAGCTATGTCACTGTCGCTGCTATCTAGCGTAGCATTCCTTCTATGCTGTCTGTTTTGCGGACGAAAAGGTTGAAGAAGGGGACCGGATTCGCTGGCATCTGCAGCGACGCGCTGCTCACCCGAGACAAGGTTGTTTTCGTTAGAACTGCTGGGATCATACGGTGGCGGTGGCCCACTCGGGGGAGGTGGCTGCGACGACATGACTTTGTTGAGGCAGGATATGTAACTGCAATAAGTAAGAGTCCTATGCTTTCACAAAGAAAGTTATAAGTTCAAGGGCTGTAGACAAAGCCAGTGGAGTTATCCCCTATGTTTGACTTTTATTTGATATTTTTCGGTCGATATTTCAACTTTCCAAAACAAAAACCCCGTGCCTCTACTGCTGGCCCGGGTGTATTATTCACAATAGGCTTCTTTAGTGGCCTGAAAAGACTGAGGCCTGAAAAAAATGAAGGAAGCTCAGAGAAGGAGAGAAGATGTGGATTGACTTACATCTCTGATCGGTCTGGAGAACAAATACACTTCCAACATTTACCGGGGTTTTACGGGTTAGGGCTATGCTAACAACAAAATACGCAACATGAAAAATGAAAAAAAAAATACAAGATCAAAATCGCAAATAACGAAATCGAGGCTTCATCTTAGCAGTGGCTGAAAGAAGCTTTCATTTATAGTGTGAATCTCAAAGTTCTTGTAAGCCGGCAAATTACCAGTATTTTCAGTTGTAAAAACACCATCTTCAATTGCCGAAATCAATGCCAAAATAACTGTTGAGGCCGTATGTATGGATGGTACTTTCCCATAAAATGGCAGAGCTCAGTCTCCTTAAATTGCCTAAAGAACGTTACTGAGTCGTTTATTTTCTGTTTCTTCTTTTCTAGTACAAGTTCTGTACATCGCATTAATTATTATCAGTAAATTCGTTACATGCAATTTTGTGTTTTCACACCCGTTTCAGGCTACAACATTTCTTCTTGCTGTCGTAGACATGAATTTGACTCACTTATTGGTGATGGAAGTTATGAACTGCAAAAAAAAAGTCTTGAAAGCTTTAATGTCTCCAGAGCTCAATTGCTTAGCATATTCAGTACAGTACTCGGTGGGAAGTCCCACTCTTGGAAAGTATTGCTCAACAAGATAGCGAAGGTAATTTTCACGACAGATATCGTAGATTGAATATTGAAGCGAGGCAAGGTCCCCTAAAAGTAGGCGCATTTGTGCATTTTTAACGACGAAAGTCTGCTTAGCCGGAATTTCAAAACTAAGATGAGACATGTGTTCCAGAATGAACTGGTCAAATCCTGGAACTAGTTGACCAGAGCAATAGCCTCCTTCCTTCACTTGCCCACTACCCCAGACTTGGAGCATCTTATTGAGATTCAGGACTGCTTGCTTAGTAGATTGATCATCGCCGAATTCAATATCCGACGCAAATGAAAGGATGGACTGCAACACTCCCTCGTAAACGTCACTATTGAAGAACAATAGCGCACCCATGCCATTGTTAAGAATATTAAAAATAAATTGAAGATAAGCTCGTCGCATATTTCTTTTAGAAATAATTGCATCGGTCGATCCGCTTGCGGCAACTCCACCATCCTCATTCAACGCCTGCAATATGCGTGTGAATAAAGGAGATATGAGGGATTCAAACATGCTAAAAATGCCAGCTTCCTTACGGAAACGATGTACCAACTGGCCCAAGAAACTCAAAAAGTCTATCAGTTCGCTAGTTTTACACTGATCTAAAAGACAACTGATAAGGCGCGTAATTTCAGGCAAAATTTCCAAACCTAGAACAGGAATAAGACGGGAGAAAGCAAATCTTGCAGCGTCACGGACAACTTCAGTTTTTCCCATTTGTTCCAAAGCAGCGATGACAACTTGAGTTGCCATTTTGAATTGCTGAAAAATTGGGGGATCTAAAGGCTTGATTGAGTTCTCAGAGTTATCAGAATTACCGTAGTCTCCATAACCACGTGCAAATGTTCCAATGGCCATTAGGTCATGGTGGACTTGAACGGTTGTCAAAGGGTTGTTGGAGGATTGGAGCGATTGCTCGACGTCCGCAAAGATTGGTTGGAGTAAACTCTCGATTAATTTCATCTTGTTAGTACTGGTACTAGAGCTAAAAAGAAGGCCGCATAGTTCAAATAAGTACAATTGACTCTCAAACGATCCTGATTGAGCAGCAGCATCAGCTGAAATTTCTTCTGCATCCTGCTTCTGGGGAGCTTCCGCCTTAATTTCTAATAAACTCCTGATTGATGTAAATACATTCTCTGCAATGTCGCCGACAAGGGTTCGAACAGATTTGATAAATCGGAACAAGAGATACCATGAACGTGTTTGAACTGTGCGATTGGAGTTGTGTACACATAAAGGGGAAACAAATGTTTCTAAAACTTTGTGCATAGCACTCTGGTTAGAAGAGTTAAAAAGAGTACAATGACGGTTGACAAGCTCGATGTAATGAAGCTGTACAGAAGGATGGTTCATGGCAACAACATTACTTTCAATCATTTTGAAAAACAGTTCAGACATAGTCCGAGACGCTCGTGTTTCCCCCTTTTTAACAAATGCGATGGCACCATTTTTCAAACTATCGCTAAGAGCGGTGAGTTCGAAAAGTCCTAGTTCTACATCCCGCCAAGAGGTGACTGAAGCAGGATTAAATGAATTAGCAACGACAGATACAATTCCATCGATATAAAGGTCCATTTCGATACTAGCGATTTGATCTTGCAGCAATTTGAATTTGTTGCGGATCTCCAAGAACTCTCTCTCAGTTTCATCGTCACCACCGGACCAAGGAGTATCTTCATCGTACTTCATCTTGAGTATAAGCTTGGGTAAAAGAGAATCGAGGATAGCTCGTCTCTGGGGAGAAATAAAATTAGAATCTGGGGGAAAATCAATGACTTGTCGAGCAGCATTTTTTTCCATTTGAGTTTTATCAACCTTTGCCTTTTCCTGTTTTGACTCTTTGCGAACAAAAGAAAGGTAGTCAGACAACGCAGGCACCACCTGGCAAGATGTATCAACATTCTCACTAGAGAGACAGTGAATAATTGTGGGTATAAAGCCGTTAAACATTTCTTCTGCTTGAGCAGCTTGGCCTTGCTGTAGGACCGAGTTAGATGCAATGGAGGTTGATCCGTCTAAAATATGTATAAGTTCCAAGCCTACAATATTCAAAAGTTTGGCAACTCGCTCATCTTGCTCTTCATTGTCAGAAGATAATAGCTGGGCCAGTACGTCTTTAAGACCTAATAATCTAATCAGCTCCATCTTATCGACAGGCTTCATTTTTTTGGCAATAATCTCCAGTAATGTATCACAAGCCGTAAGTATATGATTCTCCTTTTGCAAACAATTAAAAATAAGAGAGAGATATTCTTGGTTGACGACCAGGGTAATGTCGATCCAAGAAATCCAGCCACCAATAACTTTGAGAGCACCGTCAATAATATCTCGTTGAACTGAACTTTCGTTGCTAGATGTGTAGTGCCGTAAGATTGTTTTCCATGAGTCGGCAAGTTGACTGACATCTCTTTCTCGAATCGCGTCCTTAATAGCATTGTTTCGTTTGGTAATAGCCGGCTCTCGCATGATGAGGTTGTCACCAATTTCCTCGTGAATCACTAGAAGAGTTCGAAGATATAAGTCAACAGCATGATTATTGTTTACTGGAGACGACTCTGATCCTAACAACTCTAGGAAATCGTTAAAGAAAGAAGCCCAAATGGACTGGTAAGAAAGAATAAATACATATGCAATGGTTTGAGCCAGCTTGTTTCGTAAAAAGCTAGCACCTAGGGCTTCAGAGGGGTCCTGAAGTATTAATGAATTTTTGATGAACTCAAATAGGGAGTTTCGAACAAATTGCAATTGCTCTGATCCGAGCTGAGACAGTGCTGCATCTATGACCTGAAGAGAAAAAAAGCGAGACTCTGGGCTGCTTTGTGAGAGTTAGAGCCGTGAAATTGCGTAAAAAGGTCAAACTTACCGTTTGATAGCGCCAGTATATAGCGAAAGACAAACTTGCCACCCATCGGGAGAGTCCTTGAGGGTGTTGCAAAATTCAATAGCCTTGGAGTTAGTTGTAAACTTTAACTACACCATAGAACTTACTTGTTGCTTAAGGGAATCGTCGGTAGATCCCTGGATTGCAATACTGACGGCCTGTTCCAGCTGATCCTCCATGTATGGTTCAAGGTATCTCTAATGTGAGATGTGATCACAAAAAGTAATAGAGGTGGGGGCGTAGAGATACAAACGGCTATAGGAACACGCGTGAAAACAAAAGGTCCTGAAGCGGTATTATACTTGATCAAATATCACACACACAAGCAATATTTATTTGAATTCAATAAGAGAGAGAAAGGGAAGACGTTCAACTCAAGAGGTGTGAATATAAAATAATTTTTTCCGGATCTGAACCACAACGTTCAGCTGTTCGTGTGCACCCCATCTACCAGGGTAAGGGTCAGATCACTTGACATCCCACACACTCGCACCAGAGATCAACGTTACCATAGTGAGCTCACTTGCACTGAGTGGCAGGAAGGAGCCCGCACCATGCAAAAAGTGTAAGGGGCTGGAAGGAATTGGAACTCATAGACTATCTGCTTTCCCACCATTTGTCTGTTCTGCTGCTGGCGACTTGTGGAACGCGACTCAGATGATGGCTGGGTCGTTGTTAGAGATAATGCCGATATTGTAATCTGAAAGAGATTCATTATGAATCATGGCCAGAAAGCTATATTTGTCTGCTGTCAATCCATTCTCAACGGAGCAAATTGTAGTGTCTCGAGTGTTATGAAACTTGTTGACTTGAGCATACACAGCCTAAGCCTCATGTTCATCCCCATCAGATGCTAGGATTATGGATCCGGGATAAGTGGCGCCAAATGTCAAATTTGTGTGTACTAGAAAGCTTTTCTGTGCAGCTGGCCTCTGTCCACTATTTCCTTTGAATGCTGAATCTCAATATACTACTACTATTGCTGTTCTGCTCTATTATTGATGATGATTTTCATATGCTTATAGTCAGCCGCACGGGTACTCCAAGGTAGAACTTATCACCCAAGTACTTTTTTCGATGAAATTATGGGGTTTGTATTTAGGACACGCGAGATAAAGCTCGATTCTCTATTCAATTCGCTCACTAGTGACTTTCTCCTCGCATTTAACGTCTCATTTGTGTCGAAACTCCCACCACATTGGGGTGCGGTACCGAATTCATTTTCAGGCTGAGTGAAACATGGAATAAGCTGAAACTACCCGAGAGACTGACACATATCCATGCAAAGCATTTGACAGTCAAGATGTCTCTCCCGCTGGCTCCAACATCTCACTACTCGGAATATACAGATGTACATATTCCATAGTAATACGTGCCAACTGACTTGGATTTGGGACAGAGATTTCAACAGAACACTTGAGGTTTCAAATGAGCTGCTATTTGGCTAACGTTGAGAATCTTTAAGACCAGCTTGAGGATACCAATCATATGGTCAATGCCGTGTGGAAAATGAGACTAATGGCAGTGTTTAGAAGTATTAGAATATTAGTAGTGTTTGTTCACCAGCTGATACAGACAGGTTTCAAGTAAACGATATTTGGTTAGACCGCAGTCAACCTTGAGCACGCATTTTGAAAAATCATTGAAGATCATTAGTTAAAAAAATTTGCTCTAAGATAGGAATCTGTAAAAAAGGAGTGGCTTCTGTTTTGAAATTTTTGGTTTAAGGACTTTCAGATGTAGGCATGTACTAGTTCAAAAAAAAGCATGGAAGTATCTGTTTTGACCAAGTTTGACCTTCTGAAGATAAAATAATTTACCTTGAAATCTTCGTATTTGATTTCTCTTTTCCTTAAAACTCTCCAGCCGAGCGTTGACATTTCTCTCTAGTACGATTTCTTGAAAGAATGAAAATATGAACCTAGCTGACGCATTTCGCACGCTAGATCATGGTAGTTTGAATACTATCTATGATAACTTACCGTTTGTTCGAACACTTGCACAAGACCCAGGAAACAATCAAACTCCTTTGAGACGACGACAAGAAGTCCTAGCAGAAGCTTTGCTTCTTGCAAGAGACTCATTTATCCAGGCACCACATGTCCCCAAGGGGCCTAATAAAAAAGAAAGGCATACAGATTTGGCTCACGACCAAGATGAATTACAAGATTTGGAGGAGGAATCATCTGAGGAAGATTCTGAAGTGGACGAAGAGGAAGGGCATGACAACATTCAACAAACCTATGCACGAGAGTCGGCAACTTCATCCATTCCGCACATTCAAGCTAGAACTAGCAGCACTCGATACCACTCTTATAACAGCAACGTTCTTCAAGCCGGGCGGCCGCCGGCTATAACTCCTATATCTTCGAATCGTAATACAAGCGTCGGTCAAACGCAGTCTGGACAACTATCAGAAGAACAACGAGCTTTGATGAAAGGTACAGTGTTTATGGTACCACCTACCATCAACCCATATGATCCCAAAAAAGACTACTTGCCGCAATGGGTAAAAAGAACATACATGTATTGGCGCTGGACTCTCAAACAGCCAATTCATGATATTCCACAGAGATACGCCGTTTGGATAACTCTTCACCTCAATGATCCGTCTATTCGTTATCATGTCGAGGATGTCTCAGTTGCTGCAGATGAAGGGAAGTTTGCAACTTCAGTAGAGGTGAACGACTACATCTTACAAAGAGCTGCAGGTCATATCAAAGTCCAAGAGGATCTGGCGCGTGCAGAGTTTAACAGACTTGTGCAACGAGAGAATACCAGCATTATTGCGTTTAATTCAAACTTTTTGCGCGTCTTTAACAAAGTTAGGCACTTTTACCATCCCGATAGACTTGCAATTCAGTACTTCGATCGAATTGTACCACGTTTGCGGAAACGATTGAACGTCACTTTCTACGATCGATATACCACAAGTACTGGAGCCATGAAATCAAAGCCTTTTCCAACATTAGAAGGGCTCATGTTAGCAGCTGAACAGGTGGATGACTTTTACAGGCCTTTACCTCCAATTCCAAAGAAGCAAGGACTTTTTGAATCGATAACTCAAAGCAGACTCCATAGGAAGTCTAAAGGCCTCGCGATTAATGATAAAGAGTCAAAAAAAGAAAAACCTCGGGGGAAGCTCAAAGTTCAGTAGCGGTAGTTTTAGGTAGATCTAGGGCGCTACGTATTACCATAAATTTAACTCTCAATGCATACCAACTATTCTATGATAATGAGACGTTGGTACTGGTGGCTTTGCTCATTATCTCGTTTAATTATGCTACTACATACAAAAGCGTGTAATAATTATTATTATTATTATTTGTTATATGTCAACTGCGGTTTACGTACTCTATAGACGTTAGCAGCCAGCCAGGATACCCGGGGGACCCGAGTCTCTTAGTGGTGGTGCTGATTGTCTAAATGGCCTAGACTGTCTAGACGACATTTCCCCTCGAACCGGTTCATCAATGGATCGCTCTGGGATCAATGGGCGTTTGGTCACGTAGTGGTTCCAAGCTCTCTCCCGCGCGAGTCGGGCTGCCAGCCTCCTCTCAACGAAGGAGCGCTGCGACTCACGCAGGCTGCGGATGAGCGTAAGTCCCCATGGAACGTTTGGTCATAAGGCCTCCTGGCGAGAACACCAATGGGAAGAACTTGTCCCCAAGGATGCTGTACCTCTGTAACTTCTCTTTCTCTTTCGATTCGAGAACTTTCAGAGGGTCGCTTCCGCATGTGCTTCCACCCACATGTCGAATACCAACGTCGTAGTGTTTCTCAACCAAGTCGTCGTCAA